>DWDX01002132.1:0-16012 GCA_018245675.1 Agara michaeli | reverse complement strand
AATCTATCTATTTATCTAAACTATTAACTATCATTGCATTTTAAAACAGTACTATATTATTATATATTTGTTGGAGTAGTTAAGGTAAAAGGAGCTTTCACTTTTACATTTCCCTATCGGTTGCAATACGGGAAGCGCGCTTATCGCGAAAATAGACGTTGGATCCCGTTCAGTCATTGTTCACAAGGACGATTTCACTTTCTTTACTATGAACCATTACTATGAGACAATGGAGATAATTCAGTTACACTTACAACTGTAGCTGCTACACCCGCAGTAACAGAACGCATTTACACGTCATCAGACTACAGAGGTCAATGGCCGGACTTACTTTTAAATACCATAGATAGCTATCTCAATCGATTCTGTCTGCATTAAACTTGGCTACATTCGGGAACGCTTACTTTAAACGATGTAATTTATAAATCCCCTTATTGCATATGCACATTGTCGTAGTGAATTCTGTCGCGTAGTTAATCGTAGAAAAAAACCCGAGCGTAACATTTAGAGAGTGTGAATTTATGTTAACTGTGTATTATTATTGTTATAGGTTTTCTGCGCTCTCATCATACAGCAATTTATGCCACCGGAAACTGTGTTTGTAAGTATAATTTTTCTACAAGTTTAGTTTAGTGTTTTAGCATGTTCAAATAAAAGCAAATGAATTTGATTGTAAAATTTGTATTACCATTTCGTTAGGATTAAAATTAAATTATGTACGAAGCGAACTTGGATTTTTTGCAATTTGTTCAAATTTCGTTTTCAACTTATTGGCATACAAGATTCGCTACATTAATTTGCGTAAGTATTACATTAGACGCATAACGATGGAATTAAGAAACGAAAGCTATTTCCGTTGGACGCTCAAATCAACCGAAAGTAAAAGCTATGTAAGCATAATGACACTGACATTGGTAATAGTAAGTTATTCAAAATAGATACCTACGTGTGTAGAAACTTAAAATATGTATTACGCAAACTCGATCTCAAAATCGGTTGCGCAACGAACTACGCGCGCGCTCGTTAAACACGGAAACGGAGACTATATATCATGTTCACTCGATTATTTCTCCGCTAAAATATAAAAACTTTCTCTCGGTATAATTACCGCCGTGTAAGATCGACCGTGGGCCGATTATGCAATGTATCTGTAAGTCCATTTGGTGTACGCGTGCTAGTGAAAGTGGCCGCTGAAGGATCATGGTCGCACCGCCGTCCGGTTATATAACGCACTTACTTATTGTTGTTTATAAACACCGTGCAACTATTAATAACGAAATTGACATGTGTACAAATACATCTTGTAGATTGTTTAAACGATTTATTTCGGTCCATGAAACGATTAATACATCCAGTATGTTTTATTATTGTTGTCCATGTTTCTGTCGTTCTTCTGTTGGTTACGAGGCTTGTTATCAGACCTCATATGCCTCTGAGATCATTCAGAACTTTGAGGTTCGCTGGTGTTATCATCACCTTTTTCTTCATTATCAAATCAAATGATATTTAATTTTGAAAATATAAGAAGAGAGAAGAGTGGTAGCAATGAAAACTACTTTTCTGTCAGTATTGTTATAAATATGTAATCGTTTTAAAAATCCTAGCTTTGGACTTTTATAGGTCATCACTATGTATTGGTCTATTTTGTGAAGATTCTCATGCTAGTAGGTTCACGCAATCGAAAGAATCCGAGTGAAAGCATTGCATCTAAGGTATTCGGTGATGGGTCAGAAAGCGGATCGGGGTCTTTGTCCTTAAATCAGTATCCGCATTGTGATTTCAACACAATGGCGGCACGGAGCTGGTCCGACGGCGTCAATTATCTCACGCAGTTACGCAACGTCGGGAGCGTCGCCCTCGTCCTTGAGTCGACTTTCTCTTCTGTCCGCACCCTACGGACTACCGATCTCGGAGCTGAAAAAAAAACTGTATCAGCCGCATCGCTTCGTGCACGACGCAAGTGAAATTAGAGTTACAGCTCCTAAGTAACGATGCACCCGACGAGATGCATAGTTACATTTCCAACCCGCACCATTCTCTTTAAAACTTCACTATGAATATTAATTGCGAAAGTTCCTCTATTCTCCTCTCCGGAGGAGTGAGATTTTTCATGTTTTACATGACGCCATATTTCTATGGACATCACCCTCGTCCTTGAATCAACTTTCTCCTTCGCTTCCCACCAGCTCGTAACATCTCGTCTAAGAGCTATTTATAGCGCCAAGCGTTATGATTTCTCGTACTGATAAGCTTGTTTCTGTAACTAAAAGGAAGTGTGTTACTAATAAAAATGTGTCAACATCATAAAAACATACCTCAAACATAAACCGCATGTTCTTAGAAATGAATGGCTTTTTTAACTAATTTATCTTTATCTATAACTACATGACCTAAATAAGATATGAGCACTCACCATTGCCCTCACTTTATTAAGATGAAACTAAGTAACAACAATTTTTTTTCGGCTCTAATGTTGTCTGCCTGAACGTTTGTAGTTATGAAATATGTTGTTTTAGTTTCAAACAGTAGTCATTTCCGTTCATAACATTAAAACACTCAGAACAAAGTGCTCATTTCTACGCACCTAATCGCGAAAGACATCAAGCATTGGATACACGATAGCTGGGTATCGGTTGTCGCGAAATTGCGAAGTGTAGAGTGATGTCGGATCGAGGCGCGTTTCTCCTATCGGAAGTTCCGGCTCCACGAGAATGGAAATTGGGAGGGGTCTAACGCTGCGCTGAAACCGGACCACTTAGCACCCACTTTTCTAAAGTAAGCTGCAATTCAGGATATTTAATGATCCTGCTTGCATTGCTGTAATGAATGAAAGATCGTTTTTCTCTTGATAAATGTTTCGAATCCAATCAGAACCATATTTAAGGTCCCATTTTTTGTAATAATTTACTTTTAAAAAAGCATTTCAATCCTTTTTAGTTCTACTTCTGTATGCGGATTTCCTCTTATAATGAGAACGTTTTCGACATTATAAATCTCAGAAAACATTATTAATCTTATAAGGTACTCTGAGGTGATTTATTTCATCGTTATGGAGAGTGATAATTAAATTTTAAGTTGATATAAAACGTATATAAAAAATGTATTGTATATTGAAAGAATAGATCGTTTAAAAAATACGAAGTCATTCACTTATAAGAGAGATGTTTTCGTACAGGATATTATTACATAAATCACTTGAGTACCTATCTTATATTAATAGGTACAAAGTAACTTTCAATATTTGCAATGTTGTAATTTTATCTGGCAATGTATTTGAATGACATTAAAATTATTAATTACAATTAAATAATATAAGGCAATTTTCTAGTAAAAGGTTTCTGATTTTACTTAGAAGATACACGACTTAGCTTTAACCGATCCGCATAATTTAAGCGAAATAGGACAAGTTTATTTATTTAGCATTGCACTGCTGTCCTCTTTACATATCTTTAATACACCTTGAATTTTATATGAAAAGGGCTAGTTTAGGCATTTCTAAGTAAATGTGGAACAATCGTTCAGCATTTTCAATGTCACTTTATTATCTTGCTTAGAAAATATAATATCTGTTGATGTAATTGTGCCCGTTGATTCGTATGTACTATCTCTATTTGCAATAATTATCATCTTTCTCCTGGCTATTATCACAATTTATTTGCGACTATTTCAAGTGATCTCCGCTCCATCGTATGGTTATCATTTGACTGTTTCTATATTAATGTTTCAATACAATACAATCTATTTATCTTTATTGTATACTAGTCGCATATTAAAAGTATTTAACAAATACATTTCGTTTCAAACATTAATATATAATATAAAGAGGATGACTATATTTTTCATCATATCTGTATTAATAACAGACCTTGTACATTGAACTTAAGGTTTCTTTATTTAATATCCTACATGTTTACATGTCAACAAGGTTAAAATTAATGCTTTTCATACATACTATGACAATATGACTGACGAAAACTATAACATTATGTAATCTATGAAACGTAAACTAATTGTATTTGGATTATTGCGTGATTGACACAAAGCTGCTCTTGCAATCCACACAATCGTACTAACGAAAGTTACCACCGGACTTACTGCACTTCCATTGCCAAGTGCGGCGAAGAAAGCGAGCTGCCCAGCTTCCAGCGTGAAGCGTTTTAAATACCGTCATCTCGCTCTTACCGCGACAGAGCTAGATTCGTAAGAAAGAGACTATGTGTGCTTAAAAGAGAAAGTGGGCCACGTTACGTTTCTCATTGCCATTAACACGGGCATTGAACGTAAACGTCAAGGAGCATTATCGCGTCATGTGAATTCATCTCTATTACGAAAGCGTTTGCGTTGAGTTTCGTATGTTTTGATCTATGTTTCATGGTGTTGGGCTCGAGAAGTTTGCCATTGATAGCGAGATGCAAAAATTCGGAGAGCAACGAACTGCGGACGGAGAAAGTGTTGCGTGGCGTAACCTTGAGCGGCGATGTTCTTCATCGGATCACCTAATAGATAAGTCGATTCAGAATGGGACATACAGGTGTATAGTAATCTGAATGTCAAATTTTTTAGACCCAACTAGAATATAGATCATTTCTCCTTCATAGATGTATCATTAGCTCGAGATTATGCACTGCAATTGCTAATTTTACCTTTATCCATAAATATGTCCAGACGATTTATCACTACCTTTGTCTTTTGTATTTTACCCGCTGCTTTGTTGCGGTCAAATTTTTTCCCCAGTTTGTATTAACCCTTTGGATAGTGTAAGCTGTCTATTCCCATTTCAGCATGTGAGTAAGTTTTTTTCCTAAAACATATTGGCTGCAACCCTTATTACGTGCCACTGCTGCGTAGCTGGTCTCTCCCGCAATTCACTGAAATACGGAAACACTTGTGAAAATTTGCTATGAACACTGACTGATCCAACTGACGACTTGCTTATCCGTGCTTAACTTTAAGCATTCGCGTTAAGGCGACGACCGCTCCAATACTCAACGCTACTGGCAATACAAAAAGCTTGTACGATCATCGGGATGAACTTCAGCGCTGAGACTCCGAGTCTCCAAAAGAAAATCTCTACTATAGGACCATATTTTGTATCTATAAATAAGCACTTGACTTCGTCCATTCGTTTCACTCTGGATGCACGTAGAAACGTACCCAACAATGAACTCATTTTATATAATTTTATTGAAACTGAAACCAAAATGTCGCAATGGAATTATTAAATAGTGTGATTAAATTTGTTCTTATATCGCTTTACAAAACGTAAAATAATGGTTGTAATCGATCGAAGTCATAAACACAAAAGCATTGGTCGGTTCACAGTATAATTATGTAGTTAGGATATATTGTATTATAGATAGTGAGCGGCTGATCCGAAAAATTAACCTCAATTGGTTCTTGATAGCCGTAAGAGTTTGATAGAAAAGAACGTATTTACGTACTTATTCAAGTTGACGAGCTTTTTGGAATTTGTTATTCTACCAATCTATGTGAAAACATATTGATACAACACAGTCATTTCGGACGAACGAGCCATCCCATAAGTGAAACTGGCTATTCAGAAATTTACTAGTTATTACAAGAATAACGGTAATAAAAGTGATAATTCACTTTTTACAAAGAAACGAAAGCTGACTAATACAATGGCTCGCAATGCGTTGTCTCGTCAATTTATTAATTTAATTCTCCTCGGTTACGAGCGATGCACGTTACTAGATCGTTTTGTTCTTCGAAACGCTTCAATGGATTTCGATTATTTTCCGTTTTACAACGTAGATCAGGTGACGATTTCAGAGAAATCGCCTACAAACCCATTTTAATCAGGAGCCATCGTAATAGGGAATGAATATGGTGCATTCGAATAAAAATTACGTATAGCGTTTGCAACTTTTTATCCACTTACACCTGATTCACTTTCTAACGAGTCGTATCCAAAGAATAATGGAGAAGAGAAGAGAGATTTTTCGGGCCATTCCCATCCATTAATTAAGTAAAACTTTCAGCTCGTTACCAACCAATTAAAAGTGGTTGTATTTGCGCCCGTTAATCAGAGCCGAAAGTGACTCGGCAAATAACAAACTAGTGAATAAATACATCACTCACCACCGATATGTGCAACTTAAGAGCCCATGCAATACAGCTTTATAGTTTTCGTGTTATTTATATCAAAATATAAATATCCAAGGCTGAAAGAAAAGCATATTTAAAAAAGTAAGTATCTAATAAAATGGACTCATGGGGAACTGATTTCACTCTAAGGAAAAATTTCTCACAAACATATGCACCGGCGATTAATTTACACCCACACTTACTTTTTAATATTTTGAGACTAAGAACAGCTCGGAATGAACATTAATGACTATGACAACATTTCTGACGGATTGATCTGTCGAAAACGAACTTTATCATAATTAATAATCGCTACGTAGATGTTGGTAAAAATACGAAAGTATGAACACTTCTGATCTTATTTTCTTCACAATAAAATTCTTATATACGTGGTATAAATACAATGTCTTATGATAAATGCGAAGACATTTATTATATTTTACGAACACATGCCTTGATTCTTCGAAATCGTAAGTGCAACGAGAGTGATCTCCTTCCCAAAATGCCGTGCGGTAATTCGTTCGGCGCTAGTCATGATGTCTCTTCACTAGAAAACATGGATCGATGATGAAGCGTGCACTTAATGTGAGACGGTGCTAGGTGTGACCGATTAAGATACAATCTATACCGAATTCTCATACAGCTCGAAGTGAATTGTCGCAAAAAGTCAGTCTATGAAATATTGATCGCAAAGCCTCGCAGATTAGCCATACGTAGAAAATGAAAGTTCTTTGTAAAGTTTCGACTCACGTTACTTTTTGTTGATCATCCCGTGTGAAATTTAGATATGAGTTTTTGTGAACTCTTAGAATACACAATGCCGTCTCGGCGCGCTCTGTATTTTTGCGAACATAACTCTCTTTAACAATGCTCGTTTGCTAGCTCACGTATGTTTTCCATTACATTATTCAACTTTTATTATCGAACATACTTTCTTAGTCAAAATAAATATAAATACATATAATTATGTATCTACACAAACTAGTTCTTGTCAATTACAAAGTGATTGAAATCCGACTTAACAGGATTCCGCTACCGTTTAAAAACTAATCCATGGCACTATCAGTCTGAGTGTCACGGATTAGTCTTCGTCTGTCACATCGCTTTCATTGGAATAAAATTGATTAATAATTAACATACCTTTATCTATGTACCTTGGTACAAACAGTAACATAGCCTGGTGTTTTAGGACCATACATTTATGGGCATGTTCATTGGTATAAAGTTTATCAATTATTATAGCGATGCTGTTATTTAGTAAAGTTTTCCAGCAGTATTTGAGAAACAATATTAAAACGTCACTGATTGCTTTGGCTGCCGTGCTGGAGTGCCGAGTGATCTTTAAAATCGAAATAAGGAAGTAGCATTCAAAAATATGGAGCAGCTTTCACTAATTGCTGGACGATGATCAACGAGCGGCGAAATTGGATAACACCATCCGTCCATCTTGCTGACGGCTAATAAGTATTTTGGTACAGCAATAATAAATAGGTACATAAGGCATATAGATGTTCACGTGAGTTAATTTCCGCAAAACGCCTTCGGCAGAAATTTCAAGCGATATTTCGCTGTGCCAATACCACAAATTAGCTATGTAGTACTGCAATTCGCATGAGTTATATTTATGCTAGTTATCGTTTTGGAATATTTTAGAGGAAAAATAATTGTGTACTAAATAGCATTTGGTGTTGTAAAAAATCCGTTTTAAACCATATTACTAAAATTGGCATCTAATCGTTGTTTACGATTGATACCTAATGTTCTACGTTCGGTAATAATATATAGTAGGTAGATACATAAGTAATTCCGTCAAGTTGGCGTTTTATTGTATGTATTTCTAGCGTTGCTTATGTTCTTTGTTTCGTTTTTAATATATCGCTACCTTGGATGAGAAGTACTGTTACCTGTATCTGAAAGAGACCGTTCTGTTTTCAACATGTATGTAGGTACAGTTCATCAATTGTGATAAGGAGGGCCCTACGAAAAGAGATCTCGATTTAATCTATTTGAGGCAATTAAGGCGCGATACGAAAGCACGTCTCACGGGTAAGGCAGGTTCGGGCGGACATAAAACCACAGCAGGGCGCTCGCTGCGGTTTCCGTACTACGAGGAGCTATTTATGGCAACGATTCGATTTTGATTGCGCTTATTGCGCTGCTCTTGGCCCACATTTGTGCGTTTCTTGATCGCGATGGTTAATTGAGCGCGGCCGCCACCTACTGCAACTATTATTACAATATTCCGACTGATTATACGAAAATAGAAAATGCCTTTGGGCTCACTTTCTTGAATAGCACCTAGTGAATAGTAGCCAACCTAGTTCTGAACTAGGTGGAATGCTGAGGTAAATATGTCACTAGTAACATGAATAATATTTATACACGTTTACCTATTAATTATTATGAACGGAAAAATTATACCTACCTAATCTTTCATATCGTTCCGCGACTTGAACATAAACAATATGATTACTTGTCTTTATATAATAATATAATATAATAAAATGTATATTAAGTATTTCAAATATATTTCATATCTAATATTTCATGATTGCACTGAAATTTATGATAATTTACGTATATTAGTGTTATTAATGAAACATAATAATTAATTAACGTGTCGTTATAATGAATTCGCTTGTTTTATAGTAGCCAGTCAATGGCCAGTCTTGAATCGAGAGATGAGACTTTCTAACCAGCGAACGATAAAGTGTCTGGGGTGAAATCGCGAGCAACGGCTTACGACTGTTCTTAAGACGCGGTCATACATGCGTCTATGCAGCTTCTAACTTTAAACGTCTAGATCTATTTTTTTTTGTTCCAAAAATAACACGTACCTACCTGCTGAAGAGCTACAATTGCATTAAAGTTTCGTTCAGTTGTAGTTATTGTAACTAATTGTAGCGGTAAGCGAATTTGTTCATAATTGGAACTTCAAAGCATTGTTATCAATATCCTATAAAAAAGTATAGCAGTGCCAGTCGTGTCTCCCTAAGCTGTTCTTTGTGCTCCCGCTGCATAAACGCTATCCAGTCGGTGCACTTCAACGAGTAGCAACTCTGTGTATCGGACGCGTACTTCTGATTGTTACGGATTTCTGCGTCACATCGATTAAAAAGCTCCAAAAATATTAAAATCAAACTTTAAAAAAAGTAAAATTGAATTAATAAAAACAAATCTTTGATATAAAAAATGATCTCTGCAATTTGTACATTATGCAATTTTGGTTGATTTATCGTCATTAAAATCGATAGTAAACGATAAATATAAATAAGATGAGGTGACCTTGGCCGTCGAGGAGGTGAAGGCCGTACGCAGCTTCCTCTTATCGGAACGGGAGTGCGCGCGCTAATGAAGGATGCAGCCAGTGCAGTTCCGGCGCTGTACGTTGCAGTCGGTCAGTGGGTCAGCCCCACACACGTAGGGGGGCGGCCGAGCGAGCGGGGGCCGAACGCGCTCAGTGGTAAACAGTCACCGCCGCCATGCTCGCCGCGCCCGTGCCGCCGCCGCCGCGTCACTAGCGCCCACCGTAGCGCCCGCGCCGCCGCCCGCGCGCGCGGCTCGCCCACAGCCTACATCCTCCGTTCACCTCAGCGCGTTTTGCTTACAGGCTGCCGACTGACGCTGGGCTGAAATATGAAGAGGACGAGACTCCTGCTGGCGGTCGCGACGCTCCTGTTACGGGTGAGTTACACTTATTTTCGCAAATGATATCCTGTGATGAATACAAGTGAGACAGGTAGGTACTGTTTGAATGTGTAAACCAATTTAAGTACTGACATTTATGAATAATATTGAATATTCTTAGAAAAAGGTTAATATGCATAAAAATACCTCTAGGTATGTAATATCGTAGTTATTGAAAAAAAAAACATGTAATGAATGCGCATACTACTATAAACAACAACCTCGTTCTCATAAAGATATATCAAATGCATGCCACATTACAATAAATTTGTCAGTACAATAGTGAACAATGTTCTATGATTTGCCGCTGTATAACAGAATAGATCAATCATAGAAGTATCCAATAGTGATACCGTTGAGTAGCCACGCGCTCCAGCAAGCTAACCGTCTCGTGCCATACAGTATTACGATCATTATCGGACAATACGTGCGGCGTACAATAACAGTGCTCCACATTACATTGATTATAGAAAATACACCAGGCACTTGACACTCGTAGCGCTATAAACGAGAGATGGTAGCCTCTACGGAACGCTGATGCCGGTTGGAGATGAAATATTTAATGAACTTGTAAACGCACATGTTGTAGGAAACGTACCTGCTATTATTATTGTTATTATGGTTTAAATTATACGTTCGTCCGAATAAAACACGACTATTTTACCTACGCCGCGCCAATTTGCAAAGCGTGCTTTATAAACTACCTATAGTACGTCGGGTTTATTATTATAACGTAACATCCCGCCTGTTATCCCCTTAAGGGGTAGGCAGAGGAGTGCAGTACACGCCCACATTTCACCATTTACTTTTAAGTCCCACTATGGAATAGGTGGTGAGCCTATTATTATAAGCGCTTAAATTGAAATTAACTAGACAGGTTTTCAATTTGGTAAGTAAATAAATACCTATATATACAAAGTACCAAGTTATAAATATATAAAGATGAATATGAGGTGTCATAAGTCTTTGGTTTCATTTCATCGAGGAATTAAAAACTGCCTAACGTAGGTAGTTTACATGACTTATTTTCTGTTAGCTTAAATACCGATCGAAACAATGCGTATTATTATTTATGCATAAATTAAAGTGTGACTAATACATATTGATATTGATTGCATAATGATATGTCGCATTGTAAACTGATAGGAAACCTCAAGAAGACTGTCGGTAATTGTGATCTGCATTGTTCAAAATGGCACCATGCAAACAGACGATTGTATGTATTAATCTGTTATATCATCAGCGAGGTCCATTAAATAATTATATACCATTTGTTATCATATGCCGATACGGTATTGAACTCTTACGTAACGTTCAAATGATATAAGAAGAGCGATTTAGTGAGGAATGTTAAAAGTTATAAATGGAATATTTTTATTTTGAACTATCAATTGCTATTAGCGCCACTGCCTTTATCAGCCTTAGCCTCAGCCTCTTTTATTGTATCACTGGACGTATTTTTAGAGTGTGCGAAGACTAGACTGATAAAGTTAGGGTAGGTATGTTATTATTTATATTCGTACGCTCTGACAGTTTTACTAAAATTACGTTAGAGATAGTAAGGATTATACGATGAGTTGTTAATCTACATCCAAACACCTACATTAGTCAGCTTTTCCGCTCGCATTCTCAACAAGTAGGCTAATGATTCCGTTAGCACATCCATCCACAAAACAGCAGACCATCGGAACTGACTACGGTTTCTGATCTGTGCATTGAATGAAGAAATTAATGTACAAAACATGTTAGTTACAAATTGATTGCAGAGTATAATATTTCAGGCCCCTATTTACATATTCGTGTAAGCAGCACAATGTTGGACTGTTACAATGTTATTGTGGTACATACTGACTGTAAAACTATCTTTAGTAATATATTTTTTTCAAATTTCAAAATAAATAATATTGAGGAAGGAAAGTTGTTTGCAATGATCGAAATATTGAACTAAAAGCAAAAAAAAAGAAAATAATACAATCATTTTTTTACAGCGTTTTGGAAAAAGTAAGTTAAACAAGAAGAGATTCACCCTAATTAACGTTTATTTATAAATAAAAGCTTTACTGCATCGGACAAAAATTTTGAAAATCGGATTATATTATTGTATATGTTTTTTTAAATAAAGTTTACTTTAAGCAAACCATGAAACAACAAAGAAAAATAATAAGGAAATATTTTTGTAAACCTACAATCACAAAAATCCAACGTGAATTTCAATCATCGGCACCTAAATTGTCTTCGAATGAGCACTTTCACTACGAATGAAATGTCATAGTGCTGTCAATGAATTATGCAATCGGTCGTGAACGAACGAGGTCGTGTTAAAAAAACGACCAACATATTATACTATGTATTACTCAATTAAATTTCAATTATTTGTTACAAAGTTTCGACACTTCCATTTTCACAATTTCATAAATTCATTTAATAAAATAACAACATGAATTTAATAAAAAACAAGGACTATCTATTTACTTTTAAAATATCTTCTAATGTCATTCGGTCCACTATTACCAGTCTGTATTTTTTTTACCCATAGGTACGAGATAGTTATTATATTAGTCACATAAATAATTGCGAAACCTGCTCCTCATTTGACGATATTTAAGAACAATATTAGAAAAAAAACATTCCTACAAAATGTTGTCAATAACAAAATATTATAATATAGGTAATATAATTGTTGTCTTCATCTATCAACTATCAACTATCTATCCTATATCAACAGTTAATTAATATTAGTATTATTCATACGATTAATTCAAGAAGGCTATGTAATTGCAAAATCACATTTATACATTACCTATATAATTAACTGATTTGCTTGTCATATTTTAATTCATATTTTGATGCATAACTACTCAACGTTCAGTGATATATTGCGACTACGGGTCGGCACCATTATTCATCTTCAAATATATAATTTCTTAGAGTAAATGATTAACTACTTATTACTTACAAGGCGACAACAGGGCTGCCATTAATTTTGCAAATATTGAACCTGACTATTGGTATATTGTTCATATTACTCATACTCTATTAAACTTATATAAGAATTAATAAATAAAATATCGTATATTGTTCCTAACTCACAGACATTTAAAACGTTTTTGTATTTCCAAAGTATTTTAAAATTAAGTAATTTTTTCGGACAGGATATTAAAACTTGCATTCGAATTTTAAATGTAATATCAACGGTGAATTAATACAACTTTTTATAACAATATAAATAAGCAGGTATAGATGTTTTAATGTGTGAACGGAAAATTTTTTGAAGATGAAAATATGAATTAAAATATCAATCATTTTAATAACTTATTTACTTACATTAGTGCGTTAGAAAATGAGTTTTTATTTCATTAACAAAGTCATAAACCGAACGCTCTAAAATGGTTTTATTCAACATGATATTTTCATAATCTCACATGTTCGTGCTAGGAAGAAAGTGTTGTAGAAAGTACAGATGAACAATCACTTTCATTCAAGTATTTTAACCATGTTTCGTAATATTTTATTTCCATCTAAATTCTAACACAAAATTTAAAAATCTTTTTGTAATGCTAATGCAACTCTTGGAAAAGAAATTAAATATTGTTTTAAGAAAAATATTGTAACTAAATATACGATAAGTTTTAAATTAAGTCACGTTTCTGAAAATAAGCATATTAATTTTATAATATCCACCAATCTACCTTCTATAATAAGTAATATCACTCGACGTATTAGAAAGAAAAGCTTTGATTTGAACTAGAAAAGCTGATAGAATGGAAAGCGTTCCTTTTATCCGTTTCCTTTTATATGTGGTCATTCCTTATGAGTGTTTATAATCATAATATAATGGTGATTGTTAAAAATACGATCGTTTTTTCTTTTGCAGTTTAATTTAAATTCTATGTTTCATCGACATTAAAAATAATTCATGTCATTTATTGCAAAATCTTGGTAACTCAAGATGAAATGTATTACAAAGTAATGCATTTATTTAAAAGAAAACATATCTATTAACGTTCATAGAATCACAATTACATGTCTAGTTTAATAAAAGGCACAATAGGTGTGTAAATAAATTATGTTGAATTCACCGAAAATAACAACACAGAGATCCGGCTGTAGAAAATGTTCTCAACAACTTTCATCTTTTGTGCGCATTTTTTAAATGTGTGCACCTAGAGATATTTATATTTTACTAAATCCTTTATTGATTAAATTCTTACAAGCTTTGGTCCAGAACATACTTCGTCTGAGATTATACCTAGGTATATACAATTTAGATTATTCATATTAGACAAAATTCGTAAAATATATCGATTTTAAAATGTGATCAAAATTAATGATACAGATTGTTAAGGAACACCCAGATAAAATTAATTTAAAAACAGTATGAATGAGATGGATAATACATAATATAATGTTCAATATAATAATCCGTATTTCTGCAGTATTTTTTGAAGGCCCCTAAAATCGTAATACACAAAAAATTACGTGTGCAAAAGTATAGTGTTGATAAATTTTTGGGGAAACGGATGCGGTAAGCTACGCGGTACTTTCACCCGCGCTTGCGCCGCGCCGTCGCGCACCTGTCGCGCGGCGAACGAGCTGACGGATGCGCGCTCACTCGTAACAACCATTCATCGCATTGTGTAACCCCAATTGTGTTATGTTGACAGACTTTTGTTGTAATTATCTCCAATGTACAAGATCAATTAATCTATTCTAGTATTATAAAGAGAGTGTAAATTTTATGATGTTGCGTGTATACGGACAACTGCACCTATTTACAAAATTATTAACGGGTATTAGATAAAATATCAGCTAACATTGTGAGTATATTCGTCAACTATCACGGAAAACATCGTGCCTCTTAGGAGCTTTTTCAGGGTGGACCGCGTCCATAATTAAAGTTGCACGACAGCAATTTACCTATGGCTGAATTGTCATCCCTTGAAAAGGTATCAAAAGAAAATTATACCTAACCCACATGAATAATTTTTCTTTCGGATGTTCTTAAAAATCAAATGTATTATCTTAAATATTTCATTTTAAACATATTCGCCCTTTAAACTACACAATTGCAATTAATATCTTAGGAGTTATCGGAAAATTAAACATAAGACTCAGGTAGGTCGTTCCGGACTATTGGCTTGTATATCTAGTTTAAGATAATTAATTATTCCTACCGCCTTACGTGGAGCGGGTCGCTAGTTAAGAATCAAGTGTAAAACATTTTTTATATCAAATAAAAAGTTCGCCTATTAGAATTTTATTGCCTATTGGAAAGCAATTTAGGAGGATGATTAAATAATTGACGTCGTATAAATATCTTTACTTTTGCTAAAGTGGCGATCAAAAGTTGTTGGTTGGAAAAATGTATATGTAAACAACGCAAAAAGTCGTATTTCGTAATAAAATTAGGGTTACATTTTAAGACGGAAAATTACTCAAGCAAACTCCTAGAATTCTGTTCACACTACTGATGTACTTATTTCAATTTTAAAAATAGAGCTGCCTCCCTATACAATGGGAAAGAAAATAAAAATATTCACAACACGAATAAGCCCTTTGCTATTTGCTCAATTGCTACTGGTATTACAGCATTCTAACAGATGTACTTTTTATAGAAAGTTCTGGACATATAGTTGCCATTTATGGGTCCTATGTCGTCTTCCGCAACTGACAATCTCGAGCAGTGGGTAATTTCTAACCGGTTTAGAAAATGCGATCGTACGCATCGCCCCATGCGTATACCAATAGGCAGTGCCGCCGCTTTTGCTGCACCTTACACACAACGATCAGCCTAGCAACTACTCTCGCTCCATATTCCTCGACTCTAAAACTACCAGAGTTCCAGTTTTGAAACTGGCATTTTAAGAAGTATAGCGAAAAACCTGATATAGAAATTACTGGCACGCCTTTTGTTTGAAACTTACTGTTTATTTATAAGCTAAGTAATTTGGAATACAGGCACGTGACCTTATGTCAAGACTAGTTTGTTAAACATGATCTAAATATCCGCTCAGGATATAATACTCTAGTAGAATATTCATTGCGATTATTCTATTTAGAATCAGGGAATTCTCCATAGGAAATATTTCTGTATATGTTTCTATTCACCTAACATTTTCGTCGGTTTTAATTGGACTAATTTTCACATTCATAACACTAGTACTTTATACACAAATAAGAATGTTAATCAATAACAAAATGTTCTATCACTTTATCA
>DWDX01002131.1:0-16012 GCA_018245675.1 Agara michaeli | reverse complement strand
TATATATAACTCAAAGGTGACTGACTGATCTATCAACGCACAGCCTAAATCACTGGACGGATAGGGCTAAAATTTGGCATGCAGGTAGATGTTATGACGTAGGCATCCGCTAAGGAAGGATTTTGATCAATTGTACCCCCAAGGGGATAAAATAGGGGATGAGCTCGTTAATAATAAAGTATGTTAAAAATTCACAGTTAAAAATGTAACGAAGACTTAGATTGTGTTTACGTCAAAGCGGAACATTCTGTTTGTTCATGACATCTGAATCCAATTATAGGTAAGCGTGAAGTTTCATCTCAAATCAATCACAAACGCGTTCTCTCACCGATTCTACATTCCATCTTATGTCTTAGCATCTCTTGTCTTCCACTTTGAGTCTTACTGGGTCTATTGTCCTACGATTATAAACAAATACAGAAGCTTACGTTTAACCATATGGTTAGTGATAGATAAGGTTAAGTACTGGTGTTCTGCACGCGAACCTTTCACAGGCAATGGAATCCTATCACCTCTATTATTAATATCATCTCAGGAAATCAGCAAATCTACGCGCCAATATCACATGGCTTATATGAATAGTTCGTCCCCGTCCCTGCATATCCAGATGAGAATTTCTAATACGCCGACACCAGCAGAATATTAAAACATACTTCGAATGCAATCTCGTTTCATATTGCAACTGTAAAATTCAATAAATATTTTCAACGTAACATTTCACTGAAACCCTTTTATACGAATCTTGCATCTTACACCTTAAATATACATGCATATAATATTTATCATATACTTAAGAATAGTGTGCATATTTATTACGAGTGATATGCATGTTTCAATTATATAAAGGCTTTAATAACTTTTTAACTTAAATATTTAAAAGCTCTTCTTGATGTAAAACAAAACCGAAGCTTGAATAAAAAGTATTTCTAATTTTCTCGTGTTTTGAATCAAAACACTAGTAATGTTCAATCTCTTTGTCTATTTCTCTAACAATAAACTACTATCGATAAGTATTAGAACTGCACGACAAAGGCTTAAGTTGGAACGGAATTAGATAGAAACGTAAATCGAAGGAGCGCACGTGTCGAGTCTGGTCGGGGCGCGGAATTAGTATTCGAAAATGCAATTTCAGTGCTGTATTTCAGACGGTCGTATGTGGGGCCGAGGGGGGCTGAGTACATATTCATCTTGTTAGGTATGCGCCCGGATGCGCCAGCTACGGCAAACACAATAAGAGCCTTCTTGCCTTCTTTCTTACCCCCTTTCGCCCACCCTCGCTCTTATGGAGAACTTATTAGACCTCGGCCCGCCGGGAATCCTTTTCCTTCGGTAAATATTTGAGGGAGAAATTAAAATTTGACAGCGGCCGCGCTTACAGTAACGGACGGCTTTGGAGTCTATTCTGTATGCTCGGACGTGATACTTGAGGCGTAAAATTAAATTTAAATAGAGTTTGGACAGTTTAGCGTGCAAGTTCACGTCGCTTTGTGGACATTACATATAAAATTGCCGCTGTTACATTTTATACATACGTGAACCGCCTGAATTGATATAACCTGGATCATGCGTGTGCTTTACGGCGGAAAATAATTGATATTTTGATAGATACTTTTCATTCTTACATTACATTATGAAATGATTCCTGTTTATGTCAATTGATATTTACGGAACAAAAGGTTTTTTGTATGTTACTTGTTACACGCTCATTTATGATATGAAACGTAAACACTTTATACTCGTATATAATAAGTATGCAGCTTTATTTAATTTTGAACAAAACGTCAAAACTTGCCAATTTAAACAACTGTTCGGTACACAAAAAAGCGACAGCGAAAGCAACAAACAATAATTCACACGTAAAACCAATGTAGTGAAAAATGGGGAGGCCGGGGACGTGCGCCGCATTCAGCGGAGCGCCCTGTAACAAATGAGCATGTTTCTTTCGTGCTGTGTTACACGCACGTATCTATGTAAACGTGTATATAAGGGCCATCACATATTGTAATAAAAATAAATAATTTCGCGGTGGTCTTGTAACACTGAGAAGTAACAATGTATGTACAATTGGCATCCA
Source organism: Agara michaeli (assembly GCA_018245675.1). Classification (NCBI taxonomy): domain Eukaryota; kingdom Metazoa; phylum Arthropoda; class Insecta; order Lepidoptera; family Hesperiidae; genus Agara; species Agara michaeli. The sequence continues at coordinate 13,938 of DWDX01002131.1, read as the reverse complement.
AGTATTGTACAATATAGACGCATTGATCCTTTAAAAGCTGCGTTACTCAAAAAGATTTACAACTACGTCGGTATTTAGATTTACGTTGGTGTTCTTGCTTATCAAAGCTAATTCATGAGGCTTACAAATGAGACAAAGTTTTCAATGGGCTTAACAATAAACCTGTACCTACGATATTTTAAAACTTAAAACTTGCCCGTCAAAACTTATTCTTCCTCATCATATACATTGTAATAAAAACATTGCTGCAATGCAGCAGATACGTGTTTATTAAAAGGGATACAAATTGTTATGTTTATTAATATAAGCACAAAGGGAATATGAAAGCAAAATTTGATTTGTAGGTTCTATAGTTAAATAAGGTATTTTTTAAATTGTGCAGACATTATGTAATTTATACAAGCATTATTACAATGTTGTCTAACGATGTTTAGTACAATATTTCAGAGAGAATTTCTGACTCATAAAATATTTTCACAAACGTAATTACGTAACGCATCAACCTACGCACATGAGAGGGTAAACTGAGAAGGTAATTACGTTTACATGGGGGTATAAGGGGTAATGTCTTGGCAGTAATTAAAGGAGGGAGGGAGGCTGCGCGGCTGGGCGTGGTCGGCGCATGCGTGATGCTTAATTACAGAAACAACAAGTCATTGACGCCTTGCCTTCATTAGGGAGTTAGGGAACCGGTGATGCGATTGGCAAGGGCCTTTGTGGGTGGGCGGAAAATTTTGCGTTAGGTACTCGCCAGTTTTCAGGTTACGTTGCAAACACTTAAGCATATAATATTGTCTAATTAAACTCCCTTACCTAACCTGTAACCCGCGACCGTGGGTTATAGTCTGTTGACATTGGTTATAATAATTCGTCATTTCTTGAATCTAACTCACTCGGAGTTAGTGATAGCCCAGTAGTTGCGATTTCAATCTCCGCTCGTGGGTCTGGTGTTTGACCTGGCACGCTACTCTGAATTCGCAAGGTTTTGTGTGACGTCTGTTAATCCGCTCTTGGCCAGCGTGATCCATAGTGACCTTAACAATTTTTATTTAGAGAGGAGGCTTGCGATCAACCGTAAACAGATTTAATTATGATGTTGATAACGAATGGGCAAATAGGTAGGGAAAACAAAAAGTAAAATTATGTTACTTTTCTAGATAAAAAACTTAACATCAATGAGTAATACGGATATCTAATTTCAATGTCTTTTAAAATTATAAATGAATCAAAATTAGTTTATTGTTAGAATAGTTCCGTCATTGCTCTAATTAGAAGTCTCTGTGTGAGAATTTTTATCATTCAGCGTGACGCATAAATTTATAACAACCGAAATTATTCCGTACACGACTGCCAAAACTTTTACGAGTACAATGCTGCACTATTAACGACGCCTATATCCACTTACATACATTAAAACGAAATGGTCTCGAAATACCAGATAAGGTTCTTTGTAAGCGAAATAAGTCGTACGGGAGGGAGTAGGCTTCCTATACAAATACAGAGACGCGGAGGAAAATCAGGGTGGCAATAAGTTTCGTTGAATTTATTCTTTCTGATCGATTTTAAGTCGACAGTGCGTGGGTAATTTAATATGCCAAGGATTTACGGAATATAGAGTATGTAATAATGCGTGACTTAGCACGAATATCTAATATATCGCTTATAATAGAGTTTTATTAGAAATTAAATGCAATAGTGCCTTTTATTCTAGATTGCGTTCGTTCGTGATGCCTTTTGTCACATCCAAGTCGAAAATGATTTCAAATCCATATTAAAACTGGTTGTTGGTAGAGCATACCAACATTACGATAATTTACGAGGTTCTAAAAACAATGTACAAGCCACTTTTATAACAAACTTTATTTTCGTCGATGTATTATTATTATTATTACCCATTCTATAAGGTTTAAGAATGAATCCAGAAATGTATATATTTTTTCAATACACTAAGGAAAGGCTAAATAAAATTCATTGATTTTTCCAATGCATTTTTGAAAAGTGTACTCAACAGTACAAGTGTTTAAGTGATACCGAGGTGTCCTTGTAACAAGCTTCGCCTGCCAAACGGTAGATGCGTGCCAATATATTCAATTCACGTTTGCCCTCAAACTAAATATAGCCCTTTAAGCCCTGTTGGTATAGCAGAGGAGAAATGTCTAGCGGCATATCTAAATAGTATGATTTAAATAAAAAATCGTAGCACGCGACGAGGTGGCTGTGTTCATGTAAATCGTGCCTTCAAAACCACGTCACGTAGCGCGGAAGGGTGCATATATTTTTGATTTGTTCTTGCCTAAGCAATTTTTTCATCTATTCTTCATTCGCTCCTCTAGCTTGTGCCTCTAATGATGAAGCTTTGAGCTCTGTATAAAAGAAACATGGTAATATATACAGGGCTAAATATACATAAATAAGTGCGCCGTATAATATATTGTTATGCAAAAACCAAAACCGTGTGGCACGAACATCTCTATAAGCAGAAATGATGTGGGTATCAAAGATTTATTTCATTTCTTAAATTACAACGAATGTACATACTATCAAATTGTTGTAATTCCGGAGCCGCGTCAAGGAATTTATTTTCCTTTTTTTTATTATTTCATGACCTCGTTTTGTCGACTATTTCTAGCCCGCTTTGAGTACAGGTGTCTTCACGATATTTTCCTTCAACGTTACAGCGAGTGAAAGGTGCTTGCAAGGATTTGACTTCCTGATTTCCTGAGGGGATATTAAATTTAAAGCTAGGCTATAGGTCTTTTCGTTATTGCAATAACGTACATATATGAAAAAATCTGTTCGTAGCATTCGGTGTTAAGCGATATGTAAATTTTTGCAACGCTCCAATTTCGATCGGAAGCCATGTGCCACATGTGAAACCGCGCAGTTTCTCAAGGCCTCCACCCCATTCCGGGGCCTTCAATCAAGTCCCCAATCCGCCATCTATCTACGTGTCGCGCGATCCGCAATCGGAATTATGCCCGAACATGTTTCGATCCCAGATATGTATCAGGCTGTAATTTTTCTTAGCCAGCTTAGTATTCACGGCGCGCTGCCCATCCATTGGCCTAAACATACGGGAATAGGTAACAGATGCGGAAAAAATACCATTTTCGTCACGCTCTAGGTGAAGTTCGGGAAATAATGGATTGAAATTCGGCCACTTTTATAAAATAACTAAACGAAACCTAACTATGCATTCATTAACAGATATTACATAAAGTGATATAATTTTTTTTTTTACAATTAATGTTGTTGTTGTTGTTTTTTTAATTTTTACCTATTATATATTAGTTTTTTTTGAAGATGTTATAAAACTTGGCAGCTAAAGTAGAATCTCGAAAACTTAATACAACTTAACACACGTTTATGAGAGCTTAGAGATGCAAGTAAAAATTATGATTTGTTAACAATGTAAAAATTTCTTTGACAATTCCATGTAGGTATATTCTGGGAGTAGGAAAAATGGTGGATAATTTCCATTGATTTATACATTTAACTTTAATTGTATATGATCACTGGCGCTTATGGATATGTGCAACACCAGAGTTACCAATGCGTTGTGGGTTTTAAACAGAGACCTTTGCACGCCTTTTTTGAAGAGCCCCATGTCAGAGTGCTCCGGGAATAATTGACTGCATTAATTATGTATTCTCTGCACACTTGTTCTTATATTTAATATTAGTACAAATCTATAATATCTGTAAATATAAAGTAAAATCCTGATTCCTTAATATTCAGAAAACTTTACAATCCATGTATGTTACAAATTTTATTCATTACATACATTTTTAACTTAGTTGATGTACCTACATACTTATATGTGTAATATATATTCGTAACATATTCAGAGAGTCGGGTGCTGTCTGAAAACACTTTCATTTATTCCATGTATAACAGTAAAGTGTTTCAATTTTTATTGAATTGATTAACCTTTAAAATACAAATCTTAGGTAGAGCGACGAGAACATAAGTAATTTTCCACTCATAAATATATTCGAAGTGATTCAATATTATGTTAAGAGGAGTATCATATTGGTTATGAAAGTTAAATATCGAAATCGAAATTCAGTAATGTATATGTTAAGTTCCGAATCGTGGTTAGGATGAAGAGCTTCCATTTGTAAGATAAAGTCAAATTGGCAATGGCCATACTCGTATATGAAGCATGTTTATAATTACTAATAATTGACCAGTTTTGGTAAAATTTTACAAAACATGTTGTATTTATGGGAAGCATATAGTCTAACGACAATCATACTGAGGAAGTTTTTAAATATAGAAAATAATTATGATAGTAAATTGAATATTGTGCCACTGTACTTCTACCAATACGTTTTTGAATGCACAAATATGAGAAACATTACACTATTAAATCAGGAAACTGGACCTCAATCTTCACAATGAAATTAATTTCATATTTCCATTGGTATTATTTATGAGTCCGTATAGGCAATAAACGTATATCGATAACATGTATTTGCTTACGGTCGTTAAGACCGTGGATTTATCTAAAAAGAGGAACAAAAATGTCCCGGGTTAACCCTGCCCGACGTCGTAAAAGACCCGATCGGGGCTTCGGCCAGAGCGACAACAAAAATACTTTATTTATATGCTAATGTAATTTATATGACGCTTAATGTCTCATGGCTGGTAACGCACGATTCTGTTCCATTCTTTTAGACGTGGCACCGGCTCCGGTAAAAGCGACTGTATGGTGTTAAAATTAAGGTAGTGTTTACAGTAACGAGTGTCGTGTGTGTCGATACGATTATGAATGCGCGGTAGGAGGTAGCTCCCAACCCAGCTTCCTTGGAGGCGGTGGGAGGAGGGCGACTCGCGGGAGAATCAATAAAAATACGCGAGAAAAGCGTTGATTATACAACGGGAATTTGGGTGGAAACAGCTCTTTCAATATCGCCACCACTTGTATATAAATGAAAAATAAAACGTTTATAGCATTACAAGGACTACTAAAATTGCTATTATTGACTTTGTAGCTAATAATCATTTATGTATTCATTTTGTATTCACTATATTATTGGTGTAGGTATGTACGGGTATTTTCCAGGTTGATTTGGTACAAACATCAATGTTAACTTTACTATTATTGTAGGTATGCACCGGCTTCTCCCTGGCGGCATTGTCAGTCTTGTATTTGTTTGTTAATTTCTGATTGAGTCTCTGCTTGAAAGACTACATTTAGGAAAGCCAAAAGCGGCACCAGCGTAGCGTTTTTAGAAGAAATTTAATTTGCACAAAAAACGGTCCTTCCTTCATATGAGTTTAGTTTTCATTTTCATTAGTTTTGGTGAATCTATAAATTGTCTGTTACCTACATATATTTTTTTTCTACTCCGTTATTGTTTCAATACTAGGTACCGGGGTTTAAATCCAAATCTACGAATTGAGAGACTGACATTCAAACTATTTGCTATCATTGTACCATAGTATTGTGTTGTATAATATATTGAATTATTATTTGCCATCCACTTTTCTATTTGTTCACCTACGTTCAGCGACGTAGATGGGCAACTATGAGTAGACTAATAAAAAATACAGTATTTTAATGAACAGTAAGAATTACTTAAGCGGCATTTATATACCCAAGGACCACCCACAACTACAAGTGATGGCTTTTATTGTAACAAGCCCGTTATATATATTGTTCATTCATTAATTCATTCGACACATTTACGTTCAAACAATTGTGGGCATTACGAAAACGTCTGAACAAAACGTCGAATAGGTAACAAAAGAATTTCTTTGTTCGACTCTTGGATCTGTTGGATACGTGTTGTGTTATAGCTGCAGCTAAGTAGCAGTTCTTGCGCTACAGTTTTAGTTTTACCTGGTTTCTGAGAGAGACGACTCTACTCAAAACTTATGTAGAACTCTATCTTTGAAATTACATGGCATTGGCCAGATTGGACTGAACAATTAACGTTTGGTCGCTTATCTATACTTGATTCGATTTAGATTTAGAGAGAGCACTATGGCCAGCAGTGGGATACAAAAAAATTGTAACAAACCGATAAAAAGTCGCTAGAATGTAACGATCTTGGTGTACATGCGAATGGAGCTTAGTTGATTGTGTTTATACAATCCTGCTCACATAAAGCTTACAGCATAAACTTACTAACGCAATTTACAAACTATGGTTACAGGCTAGAAAAAATAAATAAAACAATGGCACGAGAAGAGAGTATAATGTTTAAAACATTCAAATTAAACGAAAACGAGTTAGCGACGAGTGATGGACATTCAATCTTTGCCGTATGCTATTTGCATAAAAACCCGTAGTAGTGAAGCGCTCGCATCGCTCGAAATGTAGATCCACCCTGCATCGAGATAAGCGATATGACATACGAACACTAATACATTTGATTCGATAACTCGTTCGTCTGACCGAGGGCGAGCTAGCGATGAATTATATTAAAAAAGATTGCAGTTATCACATTTAGGGCAGATATATACCTACTTATATTTACGTTGAATAAAGGCAGTAGTCATTGTAGTATCTTTTTTACATTATTATAACGTTCCTATGGTTCAAATAATGTTTATGTAAATTACATAGCCGATTTTCCAAAGAGTTCGACGACAATAAAATGTACGTAAGACTGGTTGACTGTGAGAGCATGCTTTTAGCATTAAGTCCGCCTTTTTGTCACTTATGTCTTGTAAGTTGTAAATAAAGCATTAACAAATAAATTACACGAGATTAAAGTTTTACTCTACTCTTTCCACTAGGGTTATAACCTAATTAAAGTTGTATTGAATTTATATTACATTTTAGAAGTAGATAAGCTTCTCTTCTCTCTCTTCTCTTTTTGGATTTTGAAAACCTTGAAGATTTTTTAACAAATAAAATAATATGTATTAATAAACATGTCTGTGCGTTATAGCATCCAACTCAAATCACGGTGATGTATATACAACTAATAAAAAAATTACTGAAATGAATGATTATCAAATCAATGATGATATCAAATCAAATACGTGTATTTTGTATAGAATCTCGCTGCCAATGACCTCAGCCGGTAAATTTGATATGTATTGTGATTTGTTTATTTCATCGCTGATTTTGCTCGCTGCTCGATCTCGGTTAAGCAAGTGCACAACGCCGTGTACTAATGCTATGTAAATATCCAGGGTAATGCCGCCATGTATTATTCATTGTTGAAGCGAAATGTAGAAAAATCCTGGAGGTTCGTTTCGTATCACTGGTAGATGGATATCTTTCCTGTAAGCATTTGCATGTACCTGTATATTACAGATTGCAAATTGATCTCATAGTTGATGTAATGCCACAGTTGACATTATAAGAGAATTTCATTCTGTATAACTCGCATTCAAACTTTATAAATATATTATAGAAATATAGAATAATAACCGTGATTTAACACTAAAATAAATATTTATTTTACGACTTATTACGGGTATTATTATAAGACATTCAATTTTTTGTCAATTAATATAATAACGATAGGGTTGAAAAATTTGACGTAGTACTCATGGCGTCACAGTCAAACTACCGGTTACGGAACCCTTGATTAAGTTGGGAGTGACATCCTTGCAAGCAAACTAGTGTAGAACAAGTTCTTGTTCAGTGTCAATAGATGCGAATAATCCGGAATTCGTAGTCAAATCTTGATGAGCGTTAATATCATTACCCGTAGATAGATAGTAGAGTAGATAATGATTGCCGTTGTCACAGTGACGGGCCAAATGTCCACCGTTCAATACTAATTCAATTCAATCGGATGCAAGATTATTTAGATGATATCTTAAAAACTATATTTAACAACTTACCGCTATAAAATTTCACACAAACAAGCTGGGGTCAGTGTTACTTACCTGTAAAAAAGAAAAAGACGGCATTATTACGTTGTAGATTTTTATTATCAGATTACTTTAAAAATAATGTTATCGCTATTTGCCCAATATCTGTCGATTATTGTTTATTTTTATCGACATTGAACGGGGTCTGGAGGTGAGGCTGGCATAAAAATGTACGAATACAGTATATATCGATACACATTTCTCTTTGAGCTAAAAGCCTTTGATATTTGCAGCACGGCGAATTTAAGGACCTATAAATTTTTGTCATTAGGATAATAATAAGAGTTGAAGTGGTGTCGCGGGAACAGGATGTTAAAACGTCTTTTGTTCGAGACCTCGTATCACGCATACCAATGATCTCACAACTTGTACAAACCACCAACATTTTTTTTCTCTCTCCAAACGTTTGTTAAGATTCTTAATAATGGATCCATTTGGTAACGTTCTGTCTATCAACACGTTAATTAGGCAATTTCTTGTAATTGGCATCTGCAAATTGTTATTTGTTAATCGGTAATCGATATATGTGTTTATGTAGAAGTTAACAAAATACTCAAATCCGCCGACTAATCACAAAATACGAGTACACCTCCAGGCAAACGATAACGATCATTGTATTTAGTAAGCTAGTGACTATCATTACTGGGAAGGGCAAACTTAGGGCCCAGCGTCTACTAATTGTTATTAACATCAAATTTTGCATCATTTTGTGTCATATTGATACAGTCTGGTAGACGCATCACGATCATTCAACCTCTTATGAGACTCATATGCGCTGTATTCGAATATAATTACGAATTACAACCAATAAACGACTTTATTTCACCTACTTTTGTCATATGTATAGAAGACATTTATAAACATCATATATAACGATTGTACATCTGTCAGTTCACGGCGTTCGAAAGTAATGTGACAGCGCTAATCCAACGCTTACGACTCAATCGAATGCTTATTTTCCTAACTGTATAAAGACAAATTACAGTACATTAAGAATACCCACAATTTCCTATGTTACTCAGGAGCACAATATTATCACCGGGAAATAAAGCCGTAACCATCATTAGGTATTAGCATAACAGCACCAGGCAAAAAGCTGGCAAATTTCAGAAAATATGCATGCAGCGTGCGGCAGTATGGCGAATCGTAACGACACGCGGGGGAAAGTCTCACAGTGGCTGATTTATAACCGCATTTGATAACTTATTTGATCACATTACGATAGCGAAAAGTGTCAGGAAAGCTCATAAGGTGCGGCGATGCAAATCGCTCGAATGAAGGTGGACATAACGGGTGGCAGTCGGTTACATGTGCGTGACCGGCCTGCCTCCGGCTGCATCTTCATAACGGAATAGAAATCATCTAACAACCGTGAGGAGGTGCCACAAAAAAGGGAAATCAGCAACCGAGTTTAGAGGTAAACGACATTTTAATTCCCATTAGTGTGAATACATTAACGTACGCTACGCGTAATCGACAGGTAATGGATTGATGGGCGAAGTGCGAAATGACCATTCAGAATCTCACATGACTCATGCGCGCGTAAAAATAGCATTATAAATTTTAACAGCAGTTGGACTACGGTGTCACGTTTATAATAAGAATAAGTTAATTTAAATAAAAATGTGCGAATTAGTATGCAACTGTGCGCGCGGATCTTTCCATTGTTTTCGCTAAACGACATCAAAGTTGTGGCGGCGATGTGTATTTAGCATGTGAAATAAAATTGTCCGTTTTCTAAGAATTTTGTAACAGCTTAACAGGTGTACTTCGTCATCGATTGATTGATCAGCGGTATTTTGTACATTACTCGTATCCACTTGATGTATTTATTGTTTGTTGCGTGCACTAACTTTCCGCTCGCTGGCCAATAAACGGGCGTACACGGGAAAACCTTAAATAATACTTTTTTATTATTCCATATGGAACTGCTAAGTTTATATTTCCCATACGAAACAAGATCTAAGCAATAATATGTCTTTTTTTTTCTTATTTCCTTTTAATTTATATTAAGTTCTTTATTTTTTCCTAGCCATACAGTATAATATAATATGACATGTCTTCGTTGACGATTATTAATAATAAGTGATATTAAAATATTGCGGGACATTATAATCATGCCACGATATTCCCTTCCGACATCCGCAACCTCGCTCTTGTTTAAAAGAATTTCTTATTACATATTTTTTAAATAAGCAGAATTATACTGTCAATAAAATGATTATCCATTCCATACTCGTTATGGGGATACAGTTTGATTGGAATAAACAGTCTATATAATAAATTTAAAGTAAAATATAAATGGCAAAGTGTCTATTAATAATAATGATCTCGTGTTTGCTTCTGTCACGGCAATTACACTATAAAGTCACTATATATGGCTCCACCCAACAGGTGTCGACTTACAATGTATATGTAGAGTATAGATAAATGTTCATTTTATTACATTATATGTTAAGTAATTATCGTATTTCTATCAAAAAGTTTCTGTAAGTAAATCAACTTAAATTAAATTATTTCAATTCTAATAGACAGTATTGTGACAACGAAATCCATTTGTAGTCAATTATTATTCGTAGTTTTTTAAACAGTATGTATGAAGATTAGGGAAGATTCTCTACGATATTATAAAAATGTAATTGAGATTATGAATTAATCAAAATTTTACGATTACCGAAGTAACAATTTTGTATAAATGTAATGAAACGAAGACAAGTGTGTTCAAGAAAGAGGAGAGTAGAGACAGAATACGATTTTATCTTCGATTAAGAAATATTGCAATGTAAAAACAAAAAAAAAATCCATAGTCCGCCTTGATTACTTCCTTATATTCTTAATAATCAAGTTTTTTTTGTCTTATATTACGTAAAAAAATTGTGGACGAGAACAATTTGTTGCATAACATTTTGATCAATATACAGGCACTGCTTTATTTTAAACATTTAAATGAGTGCGATACTAGATTTGGCTGTTAACATTATTCTTATTTTACGATCGGAAATAAGAGATTATTCGGACACTGATCACTTTTGCACTGCAATTGCCAATCCACAGCATAAACAAGAGTGGACCTTAACTCTTTATTATAAGATTCAAAATATTTAATTTCTACAATATTTCGAACGTGTAACCTTTCGTCACGAAAGCTGCACTATTCATCTACATATGTCCCGGGTGTTGGTCACGTAAATGTATTAGACGTTGATTCGATCAGTTGAATAGTAAACAATGATAATACATTCTCGTGTACTCATTTCACATTACTTTAATCGATACCCATAAAGAGTAAGCTAACCCTACATCAATCGTTACCGCCATGTTTGGATTTAACGAATGGTAGCAAGTGGGCAAATTTAATTATTTATTACTTAGTACAAGTCACGGTGGCACCTTAATCGATACAGTTGTGTAAGATAAATTTTTATACCTACTCATACTATTTATTGGCATCGTAGGTGGGTACATGAAACAAAGAGAAAATGTAAGCATCAGTAACATAACCAAGTTTATGACAGATCATGTAAAATGTAACAAATACCAATTAATATTATTTATTAATAAACGGTCTTTTTGATCCCCTACGTAGTATTCAGTTCTACGCACAGATAAGGCCGAGTATAATGAATCCATTGACAATAAGGATAAACATAAGTGTTATTATAAGTTGTGATAACAACTAAACTTTAATATAACCTCACTTTTTTTTTAGGTAACTACTCTATGGAGAATATTCTATTCTATTACGCATCAGTGGATCGTGTAAAAATTTCCTACAGACAGGTCGTTGTTCATAAGATCTCGCGGGCGCGTTACCACCGTAGGTAAATCACAAGGATTTATAATAATCCACGTACATTCGCAAGGTTTCTGGAAATGATTCCCTATAGATATTATTTATCAGGTATTTGAAAAGTCTGGCGAAGGCGTCACGTCGCGTCGACAAAAAGAATCACTAAAAACTTGGAAAAGAGTAAAAAATCAGGCTGATATTAAAATAAACGAGACATGCGTGGCACTGGTGCACTGTTTGTGTTACAGTCACGTGCCACGGTAATAACAAATTTGAGACCATTGTTGTTACTGTTGACTGACGGATTTTTTTAACGGACAAGACTGAAGGTTTTCATTTATAGTAACAATGCGAACGTGCCAATATCATTCGATAAGTATTAATTATGTGAAAAAAACCTCTTTTCTAAGCTGCGGCGAGATATATTCCGAGGTTAGATCTCTTAGTCGGAGAGATAATTTTCAATTATATCTCCATCTCGGGTCAGAAGAGAAATCTGTTGCCACGCGGTTGCCCTCGAACTACGGACGCGTGTAATTGCAATAAAGGCACACCAATTAATGTTTGCTTGACGCAACTGTTATTAGCGAGAGGCGTACGAAACACAGGTATAATTAGTGACCGCCATTGCTGTCCCACTAAACGTACTTGTCTGTAATGTATCCGAGACCGCGTATACCTTTAAAGATCCGGCTAACAAAGGACAATTAAAAGGCTTCACGCCATTTTCACTTTTAGATTAGTAGCATTGGGTTGGTTTTGCGTTACACAATTTAGACAAACAAAATCATAAGTTATGTGGCCGTGTGAATGCTAATTCAAATTCGGTGACAGTTTGTTATTGAATAATTAATGTCGTGTACATTGAGCGCGTTACGTGTGCCAATGATGTATTTGTCAGTGTAAAAGAGGCAGTGTATTGGCAGTATAGCGAAAGTACGCGGCTCGCGTACATAGTAGCGGCGTATTAATTACAGCGTCACGAAGGTTTCATTAGAGGTCTCATTAAGTGAATAATGCTTGTGTAAACAATGAAGTGATGGTGGAATCACGCGACGGTGGCCTGCACTCGAGCGTGGTTCTTGTCTTTTGTCCATTCGCACATCCGTTTTTGAAAGTGAAAGACGATAAACGTGCAATTAATCGTACTGTCAACAGTTCAGTTGATACGAAGTGATGATTAAAACTTTACGGTTTTGATTTCCTGTTCTGTAACGCCGCTATAAAATTTATAGGTACCGTGTAAACCCCTATATAACGTTATTGAACATTTTACCGTACGTTACGAAACTATGTGTAAATATATTCAAAATGGAGCAGAAAATATGTATATTAATCAAGTATATTTTTACCGAAATACAGTACAGAGTGAAGGTACATTTTTAAACCTTCAATTTGTTTATTTACTTATTCTAATGCGCAGTAGAATTATTTACGTTAATGCTCAGGGTCTAAATAAAATCTATTTTATTTCATATCTACTTTGTCATATTTAGTTTATAATCATAATATTGTGACGTCAATTACATATTAAATTATGTATACAAAAAATAATGGCAAAAAAATTCCATTAAAACCCTTACACGAAAGCTCATCAGATCTCTGTGTCTTAAATAACGTCTTTCATATTATTTCAGTAACGTAACGTAATTGCCTGTGAAGGTATTTTTACTGAAACGAAAGCATAATCTATTATTTATTATAATTGGCTATTTTCTTCAAAAAGATGACTGATGTCATTTATTTTGTCCCAAGTAATATCTCAAACAAAATAATATCAATCTTTATAATAAAAAGCTCTCAGACATCTGTTAAGGTAACAAACATGTTCAACTTACGTGCCTATGTAAAATATATACATGTATTTACAGGAATATCACATAATGAATGTTTATTGTTTGGAAATTGGCGAAATTTGCATAGGTACTTACACGACACAAAAACGTTGGTCTCTCAAAGAGTATGGTTGTGCTGATGGAGTACGAAGCCAGATGATCCTATGTCTGTTCTTTTTGATACATCAGATTACCGCGAATAGTCTCAGTCCGTCTCTAATGAGCGATAGACAACGGTAATTTGATAAATAGTAACCCGACATTTGTATGCTGATATCGATTGTCGTCTACATTAATAGATGCCTTCAGTGGGACGCCAGTTATTAGTACTCTATCGGTAAGGTGTTTCAAGACAACCGGCTGAATTATAATATCGGTTACGGGTCTTAATGTATATATATATATATATATATATATATATATATATATATAAATCAATTGCTGTTCGTTAGTCTCGCTAAAACTCGAGAA
>DWDX01002130.1:0-16012 GCA_018245675.1 Agara michaeli | reverse complement strand
TTTAGCGGAGCGAAGGGATCGATCGTGAGATAGATGAAGGAATTGAAAGCGTTGCTTAAGATAAGGAGGAGAGGTTGAACTGAATAACGAACAGTAGAGAAGAGATAGAAGATGAGCATTCCGGCGAAGTCGAATTGGGAGCCACTTGAGTTGCGCGCGATACTCGGAGACATGATCATATTTACGCAAGCCGAATATGAATCGTATACATAAATTTTGAAGGCGCTCAAGTTTGTTCAATTGCTCCTCATTAATGTCTAGATAGCACACGTCAGCGTAGTCAAGAATAGGTAGAAGTAAGGATTGAGCAAGCGATATTTTAGTGGGAATAGGTAAAACATTTTTTAACCTCCGCAGACAACCCACAGCGGCAAACAGTTTCCTGCTAACCTCTGCGATTTGTGGGGTCCACGACAGGAACTGGTCCATGTATATGCCCAAATTTTTGACCTTTGTGCAATAAGTTGTGCAATTTATTTTGGCTCTTCATTAAAATTTGCCTTCGTTTGCTAATTTTTCATCTGTATAGTTGTCATTTAGCTAGCTGTCAAATTCAGTGCAAGTTTTTCTCTTGACATCTGTCGTACAAATACAAAGTATTAGTTTAACTTTAGAGTTCCTACAATAGTTCTCAGTATATGACGTACATTTACTTTTACAGCTTACTGAACTTACAGTACTATTAAAATTCTATTAATTTTAAAGCAGTGTACCTGCTCAGAAACAATCTTATAACACCATATAATCCTACCAGCATAAACATGGTTTTAATAAAAGAATACAGAATTTGCATGCCAATGACGGTGGAAGAGGTATGTTAGTAATTAAATAATCTGGAATAATAAAGGTTATGTTTTTATCAATTTTTCCGTGATGGTTGCTTTCAGTATCGTATCGGGCAATTGTATATGATAGCACGACATAGCTTTGAGCAATCTAGTAACGGTGAGGGCGTGGAGGTGATATCGAACGAGCAGGTGGAAGACGAAATTAATGGCCATGGACAATTTACAGAGAAAAGAATACATCTGTCTAGGTATTCAAATGCGCAGTTGTGCTGATATTGTTAGATTATTTAATTGAGTTCTGTTTTTTCGTTTTTTCTAATTCACATGTAATAAAATTTGAAGAACAATATTATTTATTATATTAATTCAGGTTTGTAGCAATCATTGGTATTAAGTAACTAACTTTTTCCTCTTATGCACATACAGACTAAGCAGTGTCAATATTAATTTAAAATATAATTAACTTACAGCCATTTACCTTATTGGGTGCAGAGTTTGATTCCCAAAATATTTTACATCACAGAAAAAGCTTGGAACTATTATCCATATACAATTACAGGTAAATGTATTATAATATCAATAAATAATTATTGGATAATATTTTATTAACTCAGTCCACATTATGCTCTTTAGGCTTCCTATTTTCTGTTATGAATTGGTTCTTGGATCTTTTTTAAGTAGAGACACTCCCACCATCTCAGGTTTGTGTTGTCATAAATAGCACAGAGAATAAGATTTTGTTGTATTGGCAGGCCAAGGCTCAATCCAAAGAGAAGCAAGTGCCTAGTAATTATAACAGACATTTCCTTAATCAAACCAAATGATTATTTTAATAAAACTATTTATGTTTTTTAGTTTCAAATATCATACTCACATATAATTTTTTTTTTTCATGTTTACATCCAACTAAAGAATATACAGTGAGTACTCTTATCATATAATTTTCATTAATAATTTTTAAGCAGAGGTAAAAAAGCAAACGGCCATCTTAAATGATCGCATTGAACTACAAATATTGGCAACATTATGGATTTCACTAACAACATGGCACCCTTTAAGCACCATTTTATCACCACTCTTTATAAGAACACCCATACTATTCTATCCTTATTTTTCTTGCACATTCATGATACAAACAAGCTCATGAAACGTAATAGTTGAAACCACAGTCTATGGACTATATTACTGGATTAGAATAGTTTCGCTTTATGATCAGTAAATTTTCAAATGGTCATGTAGATCTCAAATCATAAATGTTTATGTAGTAAATGCTACAACACTGTACATATAAAGAGTACATAAGTAAGCAATAGGAATATAAATGCTAAAGAAGAACTTCTGGGTAAAACAAATTTGAGAGGTAGCCATAGTTATTTTCAATTATAAAATCGGATAAAAGAGGCTGAAAGTATAATTAGTAAACCAGAAATCTATTTGTATGAACTTTGGGGTTACAATTAATTGGTGATAGTTATATATAAAGGATAATGTGTTTATTGTTAATCTTGATATTTAGATATTTTGCACTTGGTGCTTTCTGCCTACCCCGTTAGGGACCCAGTGTGATGGTATGTTGTTGTTGACGATCTTGAACAGTTAACAAAGTTTATGTGAACATTAAAATATCAATAACAATTGCTAATAAATGAAATGAAATTTTTTCAGTGTTCATTCATTCCAAAGTTTTCGATTTCCATTCAAACAAGGTATGAAGATAACAATGGAACCACTGAAAATGTAAGTATTTATACTTAAATTGCATCCATGTTTATTTAATGCTGTCTTACCATTATGAAAATGAAATTCTTTAAAGATTATTCATGGAAATCAGTAACTTAATTTTTAGTGTTTATGCCTGTCTCCAGAGGAATTAGAAAATAGAGAGGTTGATTTTATAGACATAGCATATGACGAAATGAAGCCTCATCATTATAAAGCAGAAGAGGACCCCAAGCTTTTCCAGTCGGAAAAGTCTGGGCGCGGCCCTCTCCGGGAGGGTTGGAGGGACTCCCAGCAACCTATTATGTGTTGTTACAAATCAGTGGAGGCTAAATTTGAAGTTTGGGGTTTGCAGACTAAAGTGGAGGAATATGTACAAGTGGTAAGAACAATGTATATATCATGTATTAGTATCTTTTGATTTAATGCTAGTCTTATGTTAAAAAACTATTATTAATACATAATGTTTACAAATGCTTACTTACCAATTTTATATACTTAAATATAATATATGTATTCCCTTTTTTACTGTGGTTCAATTTTTGACATACAAAAAGTAATTAGGTGTTACAAATCAAATAATGATTGTTTGTATGGGTTTCTCTCCAGTGGTACAACACTCGTATACATATTATGTAGGTATTTGTATTTTAATTTATTGTAATTACGATTTAGATATTTATTGTCCCAGGCAATTAGAGAAATTCTACTTCTGGGACACCGACAAGCCTTTACGTGGATGGACGAGTGGTACAACATGACTTTAGAAGATGTGAGGAATTATGAAAAAGACATGCAAGCAAAAACTAACATGAAGGTATAGGTTTAAATAGTGTTTAACAGTATCAAATATGATTGTTGTTGTTGTTTTTTTGGTAATTTTATGAGAAAACGTTTAATTATTATCATTACATATCTGAATTAATAATTTTTCCACATAACCTTAAACATGTTTAAAGTAATTGCTTTTTTTTTATAAACCAACCGTTACCTGCGTAGATTCCCGGTCTCGTGGGAATGTCTTGATAAAAAATATCCTATGTATAGTCAAACTTATCAACGATCTGTGTGCAAAATTCCGCATAAATCTGTCCAGTAGTTTTTGAGGAGTCTAGCTACGCAGCAATTTAGATACGATGTTAATTCGAATATTGAGTTACGGATATTAAAGGATTTTCGCACTGGAACCATAAATGTTTGTGGATAACATTTAACCTATATGCATCTCTACAAACTCCTCTATCTTCCAATGAAAGTCCTACAAAAATCGGTTAAATTGAAGATTATCTTGGTCAAACTGATTTTTAAAAAGGTCGTTAATGTCTTGGTACCACTTAAATAACTACATATAAGCACTTTAGAAAACAATTATTTTGAAATCACCGACAGACACATCAATTTTATTTATATGTTAACTATTATGTCATGTCTTTCAGTGGTCATCTAATGAAACTAGTAATATTCAATGGAAATATTTATATTTTAGGTTAAAACAGCATTTGACAATGAAAGTGGTCAAAGGTCTGGTTCGTCACAGCCACCAACTCCTAAATCGGCTAAAACACCAGTGGGAACACCGTCAGCAGAAAATAAATCATGGTTTTCATGGTCTTAAATATTTTTGGATACACTCACAATTTTAAATTATTAGATAAATGTGTCATTGGAGGTGTTTATATTCTCTGCATATCAGCAATGTGCAGTGTTGTTTTAAAGAAGTATAGTAGAGTTTTTTCAATAGGTTTCAGTGATTGAAGAATTATACGTAGATAAGTATATATAATAAAAATTTTAGTGCAGTACCAAAGTCCCTAGTACATCTTTTTTTAAGTAGGTAATCCATTTTTAAAATGTGTCTGCCGACTAACCATAAATTACAATTTTACTTGATGGAAAATGTTATGATTCAAATATAGAAAACTTTCACACATATAAAGAAAATAACTTATACAAAATAGTACAAATAAAATATAACAAATGTAAATGTAGTTTGTTATAAATATACTTCTCCAAAATAATATTGCCTTAATTCGTCATAGTAAGATATTAAAATAATTTTGTTCCAAATATATGACTATCTCGAATTTTTAAATACTTGAATTTATCTTACTTAGTTAATTGAATACGAAAATATGCTTGTTCATATTGTGCTTACTATATTTTATGTATGAATGAAAGTTTTGTATAAGGTATCTGTTAAGTTAACTTATCTAAGAGCTACACTACTTCCAGTTGCGTATTATTTTTGTGTATACTTTATTGACTGATTTTATAATTAGGACTTTGAACATAATGCTAGGAATCGCCCACAACCAAGTAATGAACAAATGTCTTCATGGCAAACCTGTCTGAAAGTATACTTTGACAGTGTTGATATAATGGGGAAGTACAATTCAAATTGTAATTTGTAATGCTATTTTGTACTGAAAATCATTTTACCCTGTTAGGCACCTGGTGTTATGTTATAATACTATTATATTGAATACTTTATCAAGAACAAATTTGAATAAGTATGAATGGATTTTTTTTAGTTATAATAGAGAACATAAAAAGAAAGACTCACGCTTCACAAAAACTTAAAATGGCCTATTTTATAGTTAATATTATTATACTAATTAATAATGTATGTTAGATTTTCATTCTATAGTTTAATATGTATAATATAATAATATGTTTAACTAATTCCCAGGCCTATTAATAAGATACTCATATTTCTATATTACTAACGAATTTTACATCATTACACAGCATTTTACATTCCGTATTTAAAATCTTCCACACAACCTTGTATAAAATATGGTTCTGGGAACATTATGCCCCAAGTAGTCTATGCGTAGTTCCTGTATGTGTATATTTAAATAGTACAAAATGTACTATCGTATTAATATAATTGTTGTCATAGTAGATATTTTATTGGAATTGGAAGTTATAGTTTTTTTTTTAATGTCTGTTCCTATTAAAGATATTTTTATCATAGATATTATTAAGTGGGCAAGTAGATTGTTAAGTTGTGAATTAATGTTATTTCTGTTTAAAGTGTTGTGTGGTGAATTCAATGTACTTAGTGACGATTAGCTTTAAACACTGAAAGGATAGTGGCAAACTTTGCGCTGAACTATTCGGGAAATTATTGGTTTAGTTTGAAGTTGGTTCTGTTAAAAGACTCAAACGGCCCTAGTCTGTTTGCGTTATTTACTCGTCATGAATTGAAATGACATGATGAAAATGTTGCGCTCGAACGATATTCCCAAAGTTTTACTTCGATGTTTAGCGAATAATAAAATTTGTTAGTGTAATTGATTTGTTTTATTTAAGTTGAAGAAAACACCCTCCCTAATGTTGACATTTCTGCAAAGCAGCACATGACTTGACACGGTCAATCGTATATGCGGCAATGGCATACAAAAAATAAATGTGAGTTCGCGCTGTAAAATTTTACATGAAAACGTGTACCGTATTTATCTCGTGTACGTACATCATTTTATATTTGGAAATACAGACATGCTTTATCCATTGTAGGCTCAATCATTCTAATCATACTATTAATCCCGTAGTGACAATTGAAACCTAAGGCTATTTTAAAACGCAAGAAAGTGCTACGGGTAACGTTGCACTTAACAAGCGAATAGACGTTTCCATGTCAGTAAAATTGAGTTAATGTAAGAATCGGTAAACTACATTTAAAAAATTTCGCAAAATTATAAGAGTAGGTTGCAAGTCTTCATAATTACTTGATACACTATTGAAGTACTTGTATTATTATTTGTCCATGACATTACGGATCCATTTTAAATGAGCGCCTATACTGACGTAAATCCCAGGCACGCCAGGCACACCGCAACTGAGGCCATGGCTACAAATGCCCTCGAGAAATTTAGCACAAATGAGCGGTCCGCCGGAATCACCCTGAAAACATTTTGTTATCTTAATTTTAAATAGTGTCCACAAATCATTAGATATCTACTTCGAAGATTTCAGTATCTAGACTGTTTATCTAATCGGGCTGCTATTGCAGCCGAAGCATGATGACTCCTTTTCTGCCGCTATGGAACAGCTATCTATTAAACGCTACACCATGCAAAAGAAAATTGTCTGTAAGTGATTACGCGTTAATATTCAGTCCTGATATGGTTATTTAAGATCATACGTCGCGCATGTAGGGTTTGTTGAGCCTATTACAGGAAGGCTTTCCTCGATGTGTAGGTAGTTGTATTTAAGAATATTTTCTCTCGGATTTCAACTCGAGTCAAATGTTACAGGTATGTAGATATATAGAAGCATCTCACTATTACAGAGGAACTTGCGCATCGCTCATCGCGCATATAGGTATCAATAGGTTATATTTTAGTATGGATTACAGCCAACTTTTTGATACAAGTTAGTATGTACCTATCTATCTTACCTAAGTAAGCATATCAGATATACCTAAATACCTGACACGCATCAACTCCATTGCCAATAGCACACATCAAGCCGCTGCCGGGATCGGGCGCTACGTACAAACCCAGCGTGCGTGTACATTCGTCCAGTGATATTATTTTTAGATTTGCTGCTAGCAATTTATCAGAAATCTCCGTATCATAAACATTTTTAATCCCGTATCCATATATAGAGCATTCGCCTAAAACAGATACACAGGGCCAGCATTAGTGGGCCTACCGGGGCGGTCGCCCACTGCGCCAGGGCACAAGGACGCCGCGTTGGATAACGTTGCGTATTCTTTTAACAGTATCAGTCACTGATCGAAGAGGCTAATGCAATTTTTTCCAAATTAAAATTAATTTAACCATATTTGCGGTCTACAAAAGCGTCAAACAAAATTGACTTGTTCGCACTTACTGTTCATTTAAAAATAAGTTGCAAAAAACCTACATTAATTACCTGATATACCAAACGAAGATTTAGGCAACAACGTATCGTTTAGCCAGGTCGCGTCATCTAAATCAAGTTTTATGCGTAATAAAGCAATATCGTGCGCTCTTGTGTATCTGAAACCGTACAAGTTAACAGATAGGTACTAATACAGGTGGAGGTCACGGAAAGTAACAGACAATCGATAAGCTCAATATTTCGTCTTATTATTAATAGGGCCAGGGTGAAATACTTTAAATATTATTTAATTCCTTAATTACCTGCTTTTGGAAGTTGACAACTATTTTATTGATAATTATTTTATTGAATAAAGCTGGGGGTAGGTATAACATACTTACAGATCAAAATGTTATTTTTATAATTATTAGTACCTATTTGAATACATGCTCTAGAAGATACGAGTATCACATCAGAAATTTATTTTTTCAGAGAAAAGTTGTTCTTAATTATGCATTAAATAAAGGATAAATATGTGTATATAAAAGTCAGTGTATTTATTGTTCGGTACCCCGAAGACGAGTAGGTAGCTGTACCGAATATTCTAATACTAATTGACTATTATAAAAGATCAATTTATAAAAAAGACCCATGACAAATAAAATGTAAAATTGATATGACACACCTACACTTACTTGTGATAGGCCTGATGCGTAATGATTTCCAACACTTGAGCCGTGGGAGCCGTTTCATTTTTGCGAATACAGTAATTGTTTAGTGACAGCATATATTCGGTTCGGTTGCGATGTACACAGTGAGCGGCTGTGACGGCAAAATTTGGAGACAAAAGGGTAGTTCCGCACAGATGTTTATTACTGCTAGCACTTCTCAAGGAAGCAATCCTCTTTTGTGTACCTGGATCGATTGAGTGTGAAGATTAATGCTTTAGGTATTCAGCACAACCAACTTTAGAGTGTGCCATAATTTTAGGGTGTGCCCTGTAACTTATTTTATTATGTTGTGTAATTTTACAGCACACTGGTCCTAACGTTCTAGAAAGAAAACGTAAAATTATGATTTTATTAATAGGGTACGTGTCAACAAGACAAAGACAAGAAACAACATTTTTTCAACCCTTTTATTAATCCACCGCTGGCACAGGATTCATCTCATAATAAGGTTCAAGGTCAGTAAAAGCATAGGTGGTGAAAATAACAGATTTAAAATCATTACTATACGCAATTTTCTGGAATTGCGCAGCGTGCTGGTAAAGAGACATTTAGGAATGTATCAAAATAAAGTAAAGGTTGAGTGCAAATGTTCTGAAGTCTAGACAGTCCGACTATAGATATCCACATAACACACTATTTGTATAGCATATGTTTGCAAGACGTCTGCATTCATCTACAGATCTACACAAGTACGTAATATATCACGTTCTTCAATATACTGAGAAAGCTTTATATCTACGTAGAAAAGACGTTCGTTGACGGTACCCGACAATACAGAAATTCCTGTCTGTGTACTCCGTAATATTTGAAATACTTCACGTATTTTTCTCCGTCGTTGTCTAAGCTGTACTAGTATAGGTATATGGAAGCTAGCTCAGCCCAGTATTTATTGAATTAGGAACGCCGCGCCCGCGGGCAAGCGCTACCGTAACTGCATTAGTAGAGTTCCGTTTTTAATGGAATTCTAAAAATGTTGGCATTATCAGAAAATTCGTTTCCGTTTGCATAGGTTTAAAATGTAAAAACAATTATCAGAGATTAGAGGTTTTTATGCAATATTTAGTAAACGTACCTCACGTTACGTTAATATTTTTTTTCGACAACGTGTATTTTGTATTAAATTAATGTCGTTTATTTTTGATCAGATATAAAAAATTACATACCGCATTCAACTTCCATCCCTCCTATCACTCGTTTAACTCTTCTACTTTCACTTATTCCAAATAATAACAAAATTAATAACATCTTAGCCATTTCGCTAAATAATAACACCATTATACCTCTACAAATTATATCTTTCGAGTAGACATTTCAACAACCCATAAAATAAAATCGTGACTTTTATGTGCACAAGTGTTAAAGTATTACGTATCATAATAATTGTTACATAGTATTTATTCAATGAGCATTAGTTATAATTCTGTCTAAATAATGTACTATAATATTAATTAAACATTTTTTTGAATGAAGTACTTATAACATAGAACAATATAATTGACTATTACAAGTACAAGACTTAACATAACACTAAGCGATGATCGCCTTCCTTTAGATTTGTATATTACTTTCCTCAAGTTATCATGTTTACTTGCAGTAAATCAAATAAGTAAAAGTTATAAGTACCTAGTACAAGAAGCCACTCATGCTTGGTTTCTGAGATCGAATAGGGGTTAAGTCAAAAATAAGTAGATGCGAATTATATCCATGTGTAGCCATAATTCCTAATGCCATTTTTTAGCCGATGATCATAGTAACAACATAAATAACATAACAGCTGTTTACTATTTTGATAATATATCCATTACCTACTTATCGGCAGAGCTGTTAATGGTAGATATTTAAAAAATCAGTGTCGACGACATCTTATCTTACCAGTCACTGACCTCATACACATTAAGAATGTAATGATAAGTGAAAGTAATTTTAAATGCATTTATTTTAAATAGTAAAAAATATTTCAATATGTTGTGGTAAATTTGTGGTAAATTTCATTTACGTCTTGTGGGGCTAGTGAGAATCTTGCAAATTAAAACTACGTACTCCTGGTGCAATTGTACTGACATTGTTGTTGCGTAAGTTTCCGGGTTTGAGTTCCGGCGAGGGCTAATGTGTGGTCGAATCACAAGTAGAATAGATCAATAATAGGTAGGTACCTATCTAGTATAAAAATGCTTTTGATATACCATTTAAAGCAGTACATGCTAATCTACTTATATAATTCATAATGATATTCGGATAATTCAAATTAATCTCAGTAGTCAACAGAAGCATTGCAAGTAGTACGCTAAAAATAGCGTGCCTATAATTATGGTGTGTTATTGTTGTGGGATGTATGTGATGCCAAAACTTAGCGACAACAGACAGGTGGGAGCGGGCAGCGAGCAAAGCAGCGAGGTTTATGTAACACGAGGGCGCGTACGGGCGTCGCGGCGGCAGTGCTCCGCCGACCGTCGGGGCACACCGCGCCATGGACCGGGCGAGCGGCAGCCCGCCGCCGGACCCGCCGCTGGACCCGCCGCAGAGCCCGCCCGCGACGCACTCCGGCTTCGGGGCCTTCTGCAGCGCGATCTCCGACACGCTCTCGGTACGTAGCCGCGCTCCCGCCTATTCGTGTGGACGCCCACACTCAACGCTCGTTTCACGTTTTACAACACCATCGCGGTCCAAAACACATTCTGATGCCGGTAAAAGCTATCCTATCTGTTCCACATTATTTGTCGTAGCCGGCGCCGGCGATTGAAATGTTGCGACGTTTCTATTTTGGGGCACACGTGGTTTTCGAGGTCGACGAGCGAGGCCTCCGCGCTCTCTGGGCTCCAGCGCGAGCATGAGAAGTATGGAATCGGAAAAGTCACCGAAAGAATAAAAAATATAAACAAGTTTATTATTAGAGTGCTCGTTCGGGCCGGGTCGCACGGCCGTGATTTGTCCGATGGCTGTGATATACCGAAATACCCGCGCAATAAACGAACACCCGTCGCACGGTGTACAAAGGCCGGCTGCGACATCGGCCACTCGTACGGACTCTGCAAGCCGGCTACGACGACCGGCATCTCTCGCGTCACCTTCTTGTCAACGCGACTACACCGCGACATTGCCACAACTTTCATCGCCTGCTATTATAGGTACAAAACTAATATTTGCTATTCTTTAAATTAATGCTGGTGACGCCGTTACCATAGCAATGTTTTGTTTGATCTCTGGCAGCGCGTTCAACTGTTTGGCAGAGATTTATTTTTGCATTTTCGTGAAAAAAGAATTTCAGAATGTGCAATCGCTAGTTTTTAGTTAATCTGCGTGATGAAAATTTAACAGCAGTGTGATCGTATTAAATGTTCCTTAACTATGAAAATAAACGAACTGAACGTGTTACGTTTTTAGTTTTATTCTTAAATAATACAAGAATACGGCAAATAATAAAATAAACGGGCTGAATATTTTATTTATTGCGCATAGTTAAAAAGATATGTAATTAAATGTTAACGAGATAACAACAACTAATATATTTTAATCTTTTTGACTGATGCACCATCATCAACTCATAAATTTGTTCTCGTATATCGTTCACAATAGTTAACATATTTTATTAATATTTTATTTTGAAAATGATGGAAAATAATAGCAAATTAATAATTATTACTTAATTGAAGAATAACTTAAACTATCTACTATCAAAGATTGTACTGAAATTGATTAAATTCTTTGCTTGCTAAATTATCATTATTACAACATTTTATGTTTTACTGTTTAAACTTAAGTTTATTTGGTACCTAATACTGTTTTTTGTGAGCGAATTAACGTAATGCGAGGACTGATTGAAAATTATAAATTGTTGAAAAGTTCAATTATTTTCTATCGCTTTTAAACATATTAATATCTAATCGTTTGTCTATATATTAAACGATTTTGTATTTTATTTTATTTAGCCAATTGAAAGAACCTTTTTCTTCCTAACAGTATTCTATGCGTGTTTTTTTAAATAACGAAATAACCGTTCAACGGAACGTTACTCGTATAGGTACTTAAGATTTTCATCAGGATATCTTAATCTGTTGATTCTTTTATTAAGTATAATATTACATAGAACGCATTCTATAATGATAATAATAGTTTAATAATTTCAGAATAGATATATAGATTTATACAAATATTGAGTGAGAGTAACAATTGTGACATCCTAAGGTACTATTAAAAATAGACAAAAAAAATTAGCACAGCTTAAGTTGACCAGAGGAACCTGCTGTTGAGCGTTAAATCACATCAATGTGTCTTTTAAATAAATATATAATTAAATAAATATATAAATATATAAATAATGTAAGCTCATTGGCATTATTGGTTAATTCAAAGTAGTGAGTTATAACATAGCAATAAATTCCATTATATACATCTCTTAATTTTTTGCATACTCATATTGACAAATTGAATATAAAACCTCTTGAGTGTTTTCAACCGCTGTTCGGCTGAAAGTTCATTATGGACTAAAACAGCATACACGCAACATAATTTGCGATGAGGTAGGATTTAACATTGAATGACATTTCGTATTTCTATGCAATTACACATTTTGTATCTATGTATGTAACCGTAACAAGGAGCAGCGCGCACCTGCGGTTTTCTTATGCGTCTAGCATTGACCAGCTTTGTACTTCAGAAATTGTAAAATATTTAAACTTTTGTTCCGTATTTCTTGAAAAATAGACAAATGAAAGAAACATTTAATTAGCGATAATAGACAACAAAGTGCCCAATGACGTTCAACAAGATTGTTCTGTAATTGGTATTCGGAAAATAAATAATAGTTTCATGCATGCAAATGCATTAATTTTAAGTCACCAGAATAATATAAAATAAAAGTTACGTCAATGTAAAGAAATGTTACTTTTAAAGTCCTTAACATACTGAGTCTTACGTTGATTAAAATAATTAAGTAAATGTTAGGGATGTTTAGGGATTTTATACAATTTTATTATTGCACAGTTTTCCATACCTATATTATTTTGTGATTGTCTTTGTCTGAATAATGAATTGAATATTTCTTTACGTTTGTGCATTCATCTGTATTCTTTTACGTCCTCTGTGTATCGTAGATATAAAGCGACATACAAATTCAATGTCATAATAAAGCGGTTATTGATTAGTGACACACGAGCCCATTTTATTAGGAAGGTATTATGAGGTTCAAACAAAGTTGGCTCATAACAAATATTTTAATAGGGCACCATTTGTTTATTGTTTTTTGCAATAAATAGTTCTTTAATTATTTTTAACTGATATTCTATCTAAAAGTTACTACTCGATTATATAAATAATGTCTGATATTATCATAAATTATAATAATGCTTATATAAAGTTTAGTGGACAGAATTATAGGTGTAATAAAAACGTAGGTACTTCTTGTAATTCAATTTAATTGATTTAAGTGTGACGTACCTTTTAAAATCCAATAAAAGCACTTAATATTTTGTTGTACTCAAATTTTTATCCTCTTAATAATCCTAAATATCAATGTATATTATGTTCTTTGTATATATAATATATCAAAATTCACGTTTTATCTGTAAATGAATAAAGCCTAACCAATAACTTAAGGCTGCTCACAGCACTTTTCTTCGTAGTGATTTGCGAGGGAAAAGAATCCATCGTCTTGTCGTATCCAATTAAATAAGCGTAATGTTGATGTGACGTGTGATAAGCTTTAACAGCATGGAAAGGCTATTTCAATGTAAAGTAGAAACACGGCCGAGTGCAAGGTTGGCTCCAACGTGTAAAGGTTCAACCGCATCGATCGGTAACGCGGTGTTGGCAATCCTCCTTGCTTAAGATTAAAATTACGTTGTGTATTGTACCAATGGGTTGTATATTTCTTAAGTAGTTTTATGTGACAGTGTGTAGTGAAATATCCAATTAGACTGCTTGCTACGGTTTTATTTGCTATCATTGTTTAAAGTGCTCAAGCTCTCTTTACGTGTCAAGGACAGACTTTATTGAATTTTGAACAATTTAATATGGTTGACATTATCATTTATTAGGTATTTATTTTAGTTTTAAAGAGGCATAACTAACTCTGCCTTTTTATATCAATAATATCAAGTCAACATTTGTTTTTGTTATCCAGTTACAAACTACATATACATATACATACAAGAACAATGCGTATTATTCACAAACTCGTAGCTACGACAACTTTCCGCATAGTTTCATTGGTAATGCCTATAATGAAAATTTTTCGTGAATTTGTAGAAGCGACGTGTAAAATTTGGGAATGAGGTATTTTTAAATAACAAGAGACGCGTGTATTGGTAAAAGTGATGAGTAATTTTTCTCGGAATCGTATATACAGTAGGAAATACCAATTGGACAGTGGTACGCATCAGTCCGTTCGGTTAGGCGATTAAAAATAGAAGATAGGGAACTCGGCCACTGCTCCTGCTATTTCTGATTGAAACCTGCCGCGAAATCAAGAACACGGAGAGGTTTATGAGAATTGTTCACAATGAATTCATATTGTCAATGGAGACGAATATTCAAAAACATCCGCCACGGGCTGTTGCGATTCGGGCGTTATGTAAGTTTTCATGTTCTGTTTTTTAATATTTTTCTGGTCTTGTTCTGGCCTTGTCAAATTACTCATTAACGTTATACTACGTAGGGTTGCAGCTGTCACAGATGCTCTTTTGCGTTCTTATGTATTAGGTATTAGTTTTACTAACAAAAATACTCAGTTTAAATTTAATAATTTATAAAAATAATAGTTGACTTACTTGATAAAATCATGTATTGATATTCTAGAATACTATCAGTAGAGTTTGTTTAGTAAACTTTCATAGGCAATAAATATAACTACGTAACAAGGAGTTCCATCACGATCAATATTTATGTTACGTTATATTACGATGCTCTCAGATGATTTACAAAACGATAAAATAATAAGGGCGACGGAAATTCAAAACGAATTTACGCAGAAACGTTTTGTTATTCATATGAAAAGCAAAATATTTTACGCTATGTATAAACGAAACTGCAAATGTTCGGTCACACAACCAACTGATATTCATTCTCGATTTAGATGGAAAAGTCCAATTGAAAATAAATAGTATTAAATAAATAAAAAAATAAGTGACATTAATTATTATACTTGTCTCTGCACGTCCGCGCGCTACGACGAGACAACTGTAGTTAGATATTTGGCGCAACCTACATTGAGCTGGGAACATAATTCTACCCGCAAATATTTGTGCAACATTGAAGAATACCACATTTTTTTAAATGTTATTTGTACAAATTTTTTTACATTAGTGGTTTCACTTCTATAGGGACGTGTTCGGGTTTGAATTTTGGCGTAAAATGTTTGGGCAACAATATTGATGCCAAACAAGTGTTCACATTTTGAAATTAGCTGCGGACGAGAGCAAAGAATTTTTCGGAGATGTTCGCAAGTTTACTTGCCAAAAATTTTGTGATCATATTTTTTAAATATTAGCTGTTACAATTAAAATTAATATATACAATTCAAAGTTTTAAATGAATATTTAAGTATTTCATACCTAAAACTTAATAGCTTTCACAATTTATTTTACGTACCGACTAACAGAATATGCGTTTGCGTTCTACCGTTATTTACGAGTAAATGAATGTAGTGTGACTCTATCGCTTTTTCTTAAAATTAGTAAAAGAAACAATTTTATTCAGGTCGAATAAAAATAAACACGTGTAAAATTAGACGGATTTAACACTCTACAAAATTAAGAACCGAAACCAAAACCAATAATTTATAGCTGAATTTAAATGTTGTGTATAATATTTCCAAGAAGCTGTGGCATCAACAACATATTCTCGAAATAAATATAAATATCTTGTAAAACCTCGTTGACTGCCTCGTTGGTCGGGCGGTTGCTAGCGCGACTGCCGATCGGGAGCTCCTGGGTTCAAATCCCGGGTCGGGTACTGTTGGATTTTTCTAAT
>DWDX01002129.1:0-16013 GCA_018245675.1 Agara michaeli | reverse complement strand
CGCCACAAAAGCCCGGGTGAAGCTGTAGAGGCCACTAAGGTCAACAGCAAAACGTCAATTAGGAAAAAAAAAAAAAAGTGGTCGTCTGCGCTGTTGGAGGAGTCCAAAATCTCCAAAGGTTGCCACCGGTGTTACCGACTCATTCGGTCCTGATCGATGATGTTGGACTAACACTACCGTCGTATATAAAATTAAAAACATTCCATGAACCTTCTAAAATATGTAATCGAAAATACATCAGTGAATTTCGTATTGGAAAATGAACAAGAAAACACACGATGTAAATCGTCTTTTTAATAAATCATAGCAATTTTTTATGGAAACCAAATCGACATTCATAATTAAACCAAATTGTACAGTCGAAGGTAAAGCTTAGCTCTAGTGAAAGCATAGACAAGTAGAGCGATGATTATCGTATGAATTGTTTATGAAGTCAGCTTACCTACAGGTGAAGGTTTGAGTCAAAAAAAATACTCATTTATTTCGATTATTTATCGGAAAAAGAGCATACTTCATCATTCACATACATACATGTGTACATAAAATATAAAAGTGGTATATGCAATGTGTCGTATTGATAAAATTACAGTTACTATTTTGATCGTGACGGTGGTGATACCGGAAACATATTTTTTTAATATTAAGAGAGTAGCAAACGAGCAAGCAGCGGTCGAAGTGGTCACTGGCGTCCGTGGACATCTGTGACAACATTTAATAGGTCTATAGTAGCTAGTTGGTGAGTATTCGTTAGTAACAGGACAGCAGGAATGGGACTGTTAGTAAAATTAGTCCACTTAAATGTTTTAGTGTAAGTGCAGTTAGTGTTTGTTAGTAATCGTCCTATCAGAGGCCTGTCACAGATGCGTCGCCACTCTTAAGGATTGAGATGGACGCGTGTGGTATACGCGTGGACCGGCATCCACACCAATCAAAAGAGCACTGAGATAAGTTTAGTGAAACTCGTCCAATTTCCTCCAGCAACCAATGTAATAAGGTGAACTATAAAACAACGCTATAAAGCTATGTTTACACCCGACGCCACACGCGCTTGACCATTTCCGCTACGGACCAGACGCGGCTTTTTATCGATAACGGCTCTATTATTAAATTAACAATGCAGCCATAGCATGAAACAGTATGTCTACCCGATGAAAACCGTTAAAAAACTGTATTTAAAGTACTCCGAGGTGGTTACGACAGTTATTAATGATTATTGAATTAAGTATAAAAAATAACACCGTTGCATTTTCACTAGCCCCTCCCCCTTATTCCTGGAGTTAGTAACACTAACTCTTGAGTTTAATTGATTGTATAAAATGTATTTAAAGTCTCCTTCAGCATCTTTTTTCTCTCTGTTACGTAACAACAGATATGCTTTACAATATGCACTTGAATTAGTCGGTCAACTTTAAAAACAATTAAATAAATCCGTCTAATAATAATAATAGGATACAGGCAGTTCTCCGTGGCTGAACGAAATGTGTTGCCAGTAATTAAAACAACATCAAGCCGAATACATGCGGTACCAGATGCGGCACGGACGTGACGTCACGCCGCCATTTGCATTTTTTCCCCGCGATCCGCAGTTTGCGTGAATCGTTATGAAACTGTACATAAGAAAAAGAAGATTGATGGGATTGATATTGTTTAGAAAATAAATATATATAATAATATAAGTGTACAGCCATATTTTTTATGTGAAGGAGCAGCGAAAAACCTTTGCTAGAGGTCCCTGCCGCTATGGACAAGCTTCGCGCAATTTGCAAATAAAGGGACGCTAACACGATCGGCTCTAAGATATTGCGTATATTGCGGATTTGTAAAGCAATAACCAGAGCGGGTATAAGTCAACAACGTCTATATCTATCTTTAATATCTGCCTATCAACGAGACGCTTTCACTTTCCGCCAAAAACTTATCTATTATTTACAAGTTCGCGTTTTGATTGATCAGAGTATTGCTGATAGAAAATTTCCAAAACTACGTAAAAGTTTATAATCTTTCCTGAACGTCTTGCTCATTTTAGTTGGAGATGTATTAATTGCAAATTAACAGATATTTCTGAAAACATTGTAATCATCATAATTACCCTTGTTAGTAATAGAGACATAGGTAATTAATCCACTCTTCAACTGTGCATTGAGAAATCCAGAAACTGTTCCTTCAGTAACCGCTCGTTCCAAACCTCGCACAAATCTATGAAAGGAAGAAAACAAAAGTCTTACTGAAGCATTTATTTTTTTATATCGTATGCCTGACAGCGTCTATGGAGTTTGTTAAACGGTTCGTTTCCAACATAACTCTTGTTTGCCGATGTTAATTTATATAATACGATGTTTAATTATTGAACTGTCCCAATCCTTGTATATCCAGATCGAAAGGCACCCCGTACGTATTACGCGGCTGCATATTCCTCCTCCGGTTCAATTTCGGTAGGATTTTACTACTCATCTTGTCTTTCATTCGAATTTTTTGTTGCAATGTTAACGGCAAAATACTTTTTTTCACCCTTAAATTGTTGTGCTCCTTGAATTTTTTTATTGCCTCATACAGGTGCCGCGGCACATGAACGTTGAAGTCCTGCGATTGTGGTAGTATACGAATGCTACTATGCGTACCAAATACGATATTAGTTATGTCTCTTTTTATCTTATCGTCCCTCTTCTGGACTTTCGTATGCTTTTTTTTCATTATATTAAGCAGTGTTCTTTGAGATGGTGACAGCTGGGCTATATATGTGCTATTTTTTTCGCCTTTGACAAAGTCTGCTAGCTCATTCAATATCACCAGTTTGCCTTTTTCATAATATTTATTGAAATCTTCGGGAGTGACAATATCTGAAGATCTTAACGTGTTTTTATTAGCTATATGTAATGGTTCTAGACGATGTAATATGCTTTCCAAATTGGCATTTCTAAGATCAACAATTTTTACATCGTCAGCTAGGTTATGTAATCTATTTATAACCTTTTTATCATCCAAATCTGACTCTTCAAGGAATATAATTTTTAAATTGTTGTCCTTTTGAAATTCATTAGCCATTCTTTTTAAATCTGAGTCCTCGTCATCCTTATGCAAGTCATTGTTGTCGTAATCCAAGATATCGTCCTTGCCGAGCTGATCGTCTCTGTTTAAATTATTTTCAATAACTTTCAATAGCCTTTCCACGTCATTGACAGTTGAATCGTCCGGATTGAGTTGGCTGCCGCATCTGCCACCATCGCAGCCACATCTGCCCGTTTCTCTACATATCTTATCACTTTCTTCTCTCAAAGCTAGTTCCAAGTCATTTTGAAACTGCTTTTCGTCCCTCGCATTGTTGTTCTTGTAGCGATGTTTCGGACTTTGTATATCCATGAGGTTAAGACTGTTTTCAGCATTATCATCTGGTTTAGTAAGCAGCTCAGATTGATATGGAATTTTATTGAATACGTCTGCATTTTTCACGGATGATTCTCGCGCAATTAAATAATCCAAAAACTTGTCTATTTCAAACGCCGGGCCATTCCTCTGTTCAGATAGAGTTGAAGTTCCGAAATAAAAGATGACCGAAAGAATTACTGAACGCATTTTTGCACGCAAAACTCAAAAGATATGTACCATTCTAAAAGACTGAACCGCGTCTTAGATAAGCAAAAGTAATTGATTTCCAAACTTCATTTTCATGCAATCCAATGGATATTAAACAAAGCGTGTAATTGCCATCACAGAAAATTGATGTTTCGTACACGCGTTCAAAATTTCTAACCCCACGTAGGCATTTTACGTCACGTAGTGAAAGCGTTCTTGATTTACGTAAAAGGAAAATATAATTATATCTATTATTATTATACTTTATTATACTATTATACTTTTAATTTCTTTAGACTTTTCACTCTTGGTCTAGTGGTTAAAGATCCTGTCTGCTAAACAAGAGATCGCGGGTTCAGGTCCCGCCCAGGACAAACAAGCTTGTTTTGGATGAAAATAGAATCCACGACTTCCAGTTTTATAATGAGGGTATCTCATCAATAGACTAAGAAATCAGATAGTTTTTTTTTAAATATATGCCGCCATTATAGTAATATCTGTTATATTTCTCTATGGCTACATTATTTCTAACCTTGGCCGTGATGCTCCAAAAATCTTTGGGTAACTGGTGTTTAAATTATTATAGAAAGTTCTAGTATAAGATTGATTTAAATATATCACATGTTTTCTATGAACACTGTGAAACGGGTACCTTTATTGACATAAACAAAACATCGCAAACAACAAAATCAATAATTTATTCGTCTACAGGGGCCACCAAGAAACCTTTGACCTTCATATCGATGGGGAAGGCATATTCAAAGATATCTACATCTGAACCTATTTTCCTGTACCCTGGATCCAGTTGCTGATTTGGCCGAGCCGATGATCTCGATAATTTAAGGAAAAGCTGTTCAAGATTCTCATTAACGTCGTCTATATCCCCACCACCACCTCCCGCGTTTTCGTATGAAGCGGCATCGTCTCCGAAGCGGCGTCCTGGAGTCATTCTCAGGAGCACCTCATTAGCCAAATCATTTATCTGTCTCGCTGTTTCCTTGTGTATTTTCTTCGCTAATTTCTTCACACCTTTACGCGATCGGAGAACGTTGTTCCAATTGTTTTTATCTTGAAAATTGCCATCGAATTTTAAATCTCCGTGTCTTTTGTTAATGGAACCGTGGTTACGTCGGTAGCGTCCGGTGTCGCCGGCTCTGAAGTACTTGTTCTGGTAACCAATCAGAGACGTCAGATCGAACCTGTCGTTGTGGTCCCCGAACGTCACGTCCGGTCTCAAGCCAGGATTGAAACTGTATTGACTGAGCACTGGAGCTACGAAGATCAGTATGCAGTTCAATATCTGAAAACCTTTTTATTGATAACTTTATTAACATCAAATTTATCAGATTATATTCAATTGCAAGGAACTTTCTAAGATGTACTTTTGACCGGTATAAAGCTGTTTTCTCAAAGTAAATAAAAACACAGCATCATTTTTGTGCAATACCATGCGAAGTCCCAAGAACATTATTCTTTGCATCTAACGACTTAGATCTCAAAGCAAAGTTGTCAAGAAAGTACCTTTTTTTGAAAATATTTCCACTATTTTTGATAATTAATAATTAGTGGCATCTCATTCTGGGGCGTCTGATTCCAATGCACACAGAGGCTATGATAACCAAAGGCTGACAAACTACTTATTAAATAAATATCCAAACACTTATAGACACAAAATACAAATACTTCTTTCAAAAGACATCACCCACAACAAATAGCTCACACAGAGAGAACTCTGCGCTGGCAATACAGAAAAAATTAACTCATTTAATTACATTTTAGTTAGTGCCTACAGCAGGTAATCTACTGCTTTGACTTGTTGTCCATAAACATAAGAAATAGATCAGTTAAATAATTATATATTTATTAATTATATGTCTTCGAATACAGTGAAATACACATACCAATTCATTAACTCGCATTGTTGAATAATTGCAATTAATTATAAATACAATGCAAACTAATTAGTATGCAATAATATGTAAGCAATAGAGAGCTAACAGAATCAAAATCTAACCATCGCACTATACGAATATCTACGCTCAACAGGTTGCTTATCAGAACGTAATTAATTGTTGAATGTAAATGCAAATTAGATTCCGTAAATTTCTCTATTATTCAGTTTAATTAAACTGTTGTATTAACTGTTGAGCGAGGAAAATGCATTTGACCAAATGAAGTTTCTTTTACCGACTGAAACTATTTAAAACGTTGAAAATTAAAGTCATTTTAAACTATATTCTAAGTATTTACAACTATTTTATTGTAATTTCTTAGTAAGAAAGTAATAATCCTGTTACTGTTTACCCCTACAAGACACGGGCGTGACTATATGTGTTTATGTCTATTTATTAAGAACTTTTTTGGACGACAATACGTGAAATAAAAATGATCATTATATATTTTGATTATATAATGATTAAAAAATGTACAAAACTAATGTATTAATTAATACGTAAATGTATCAAGGTGGTTCTGTTAGCCAGATGTATCTGTATGGTCTTGGTTTGAAGTTTTCATGGCCAATTTTGAGGCCATAATCACAGGTGATTACAAAGATGGTATATACCACCTTTAATTATTGTTTAGTGCTCGCCGAATGCATACATTTCTCCGTTGCCTGCAATGCGTGTTCATTTAAAGATATTAATAGCTATTATTGTATATAAGCGTGATAGACTATGACTTAAAACCCTCAAGTACGAGAGGAGACTAGCGTCTAGTGGAACAATGAAAGAGTCGGAAAAAAAATGACTATTGGTGTTCGCCTATCGACCGAAATTAGACTATAATCATTACTGAAACTTTGGGAAAAATCTCTCCTTTTCTTTAGTGTTGTTGTAAAAGCTGGGTGTCCAAATTTTTTTACGGGCAGCTTTAGCCCGTCTATATGTACTTTCAAACCAAAAAACGAAAAGAAGTTGTCAGGCTATTCAAAGTAGGTTGCAAATAATGAATGTTTTGATACATGAAGGTAATTATTAGATTAATATTGTTAACCTCTACTTTTATTTTTAAAAACCGCTATAAATTCTACTAGCATTATTTGCATTTTGTATTCTGACCGAGTCTGGCAATGATAAATATTTTGACATGACACTGACATAACTAATCTCCAAAATCTATGTTTGTTTGCAATATGAGATACTAGAATCGATAATAAAATGGCGAATGATACTCCTGAGAGCGATTTTTCTATAGAATGTTTTCAAAACTACTCGGCACCAGAAGTGTTCGTGCAGGGGTTGGCGGGGATGGTCAACCAAACTGACGTAGAAGTTATAATAAGGGCGCAGAAAAATATGTATGTTGCTATAATATATAACATTTATCCAGGTTTACTATTCTTCAGTGTTAAACCATGATTATTTCAGTTATTTTTGGCAAGTAGTTGCAGCTTGTAGGACCACTGAAAAACCTGCCAGGTGTATAGCCGTGATAATGTGACGAGTTGACTGTTTTAGGTTGGGCATAACGATATATAAATATTAAATAATACGAATATAACAGTAATATGTAATGGTGGACATCAGATTAATTTGTATATTCATTACAAAGTGTTTGTATAAGAACATAATGTCATACAATTTTATAGTTGGCACTGATACAAGATAAATATGACAGTAAAACAAAACTTGCATTTTTTTATAATAAGAAACTAAAAATGTACCATGTAGCCTTATGCCGATAATGAGAATTTTACTCTGTGTCAATATTAGAATAACAAATAATATGTCATTCCAGGTTACAGCGTTTCGAGAAAACCACAGAAATGCTGACCAACTGCAACCAGCTGTCGGCCAGTCGCTTGCGTGCAGCATCAACAGAGTTCAAGAAGCACACCCAGCTGCTTTTGGATATGAAGAAGGATCTCGAGTTCATATTTAAGAAGATTAGAGCCATTAAGACAAAGTTAAGGTATGGTCAAAAATTTTTATAAAATAATTACAGTACTTATGCATTTGCTGTCTAAGTAGTTTCCGAAAACCAGCGGAGATGTCAGACTTTTGCATAATAGCAGTATGTTCCAGTTTTCTATTCGGTTCATAATTTTTTCCAATAGTTTGGTAAGTGATAGAACAAGCCCAAGGTTTGCCTGGGGACGACCACGACAGCTGTCTTCTGTGAAACAGTAGTTTTTAAACAATTCAGGTTTTAATCTAAAGTGTATATGCCAGTTTATGTGTTTATTAAGAGATGACTGCCTCAGTCCTCGAGGTAAGCAACACATTAGTAACAAGCGTGCAGTCCAGTTAACAAGAAATACTAACCAACTAATTCATTTGTATTAACACTTATTAATGGAACTAATTCAGACTAACTGTCCCATTCCTGCAAACCCATTGGAGGTTTATTGCAATGTCCATAGAAAAGCAAAGGTTACTTCTGACTGCTGCCAGCTTGTTTGCTACTCCTCACATATAAAAACCATACTCCTGCGACATTTCACACATTTTCTATTCCTAGTCAACAGTATCCTGAGGCTTATAAAGAAGCGGTAGCTGCTGCAGCCACTCATAAGAGACCACTCGACGAAGACAACGAGGATGAATCCTTCAGGTCTTCAGAAACAAAAACAGAATCCAAGATGGTCACCACAGTGTCAACTGAAACATTAAAACCCACTAGTGATGGGAGAAAATCAAAGAAAAATACCAAAGAGCACGCCTCAAGGTCTGCCAATGCTGAACCTGGATCCAGTGTTACCAGTAAACCTCAGGAGGTAGTGAAGAAAGTTAAGAAAACTAGTAGCTCCTCAGAGACAGAGAGTGCCAGCTCCGGGGATGAGAGCAGCACTGATACTGGTTGAGAATGGTTGATACCCGAACCTACAATAAACAAAAATAGTGTCACAATCAAATAAAAAAAAATTGATGTGAAATGTGTTAATTTTGTTAGAACACTCCACCGACACACGATAGTATTACATACAAATTTTGTTACATGATTCTTTTCACTAAAAAAATTTTTAGCTACCTACACCTAGCCCTTGCAGGTATACGTCGCGCCATCTATCAATACGAATAACAAACTATTGTAGTTGTTATATTTAGCAGGAGAGGTTTCATATCGTGTGTCGCCATCTATTATGGAGAATTGTAACTACAAACAATGTTAAAAGTTATCGAATATGTTACCTACTTTTATTTGTAATGTAGTTTTGTCTAATTGTATAAATACAGCCATGTCCAGCTGTGGATGAACTGAGTTCTAAAACTGCATATTGTGTGATATTAATTTATGTTCTTACTCAATTAGTGACTGGATTCTGTATGTTAAATGAAAGATTGATTTCTAAAAGATTGTCAGTTATGTATGATATGACTATTGTTAGGTTGTGTCCGCAGAAAAATATTGAAACGCATCCGGTATCAGCCCAGTGATTTAATTAAAGCAATTATTGCACTTATTAAAGTATACTCCGGGGCCTGGAGTCCAGGCCATAGACCAACAATAGTTTATGTCTCAAATGCTCATTATATTTGTATTCTACCAGTATGTATGTGAATATACCTATTGTGTTAAGTTGAAATTTTGAATATATTTTATTCCCAGTTCTTAATTCATTAAGTTACAACCTTATCTATATCGTTATTTATGAACATCATTATCTAAAGCATTGATTACATAATAAATTATGACAGAAAAACACAACCCCTTTAAAACAAACCCCGCAAAGAACATGATTGAATTCAGAATAAATCAACAATAGGAAAAATAAAAAGATGGGAACAATAGGAAAAATAGAAGATTTCAATAATTTATTGAAATTTTGCTTTCCCAAAAATTCATTTTGTCCAGGTAGGAAAAATATAACTTAATAACCAACATCATACAATAAACTAAAAAGTATTTCCTAAAAAAAGGAGATCATGTCATGTCAATGTCGATCATAAACAATTTTGATGTCATACATCAGACATGTTGAACACGTCAACATTGCCTATTGCCAAGACGCCATTGCTTTCGCTTCGTTTTTTGGCGGCTTTTTACGTGTTGGCGCTTCCTCTCTGCAACACTACACCCTCGCTACTATAATTTGTTGGTCTAGTCTAGTGTAGTTTCCTCTAAGCCTACAGCTTTACTTAGCCTGATTAATCAAGATATACAGAGCGTCATTCTTATACTGCATACTAATTTTTGTGACAAATGTTTCAAACAAATGGAATAAAAAATTAAATGAATATTTTATTTTTAATTACCTGAGTTCGTAGTTTTTGTTTTAAATTTGTGTAACATAAATATTATGTAGTGTAACAGCCAAGAACTCCCTCCAACATTGCCTATATTTTAAGAATTTAATATTTATTAACATGCTTTTTACTATACGTCATGGAAGAAATCTCAAATTGTTTTAAATATAACCAAACGTTTCATATTTACATAGCTTACATATTTCATTTTAATGAAAAATTTTTGATATCACTACTTAACGTAATCAGTACTTACCAGTTCACAATGAATAACATTTTTTTTTAAACAATATTTGCAAATACATATATCAAAAATAACATATATAAACTAACATAACATTATGATTACACCTTTCAAAACTAACATAAAAACATGATTTTTTTAAAGCATTCTGTGAGAATTTTGCCTAATAAAGAGAAAAGCCTTTTTTAATTAATTGCAATAATGAAATGTCCAAATGCTTGAATTCTAAACGATTCTATTTATATTAAGTTTTAGCATATTTCTCCGTGTGTTCTCTTGTTTTTTGGAAAAACTTCTCACGATCTTGCCTGTACTCCTCGGCGAGGTCCATCATGAGGGGGTCCTTGATGTTCGGGTCGGTCAGCAATGCCTGGATGTTGACAAGCAAGTCCCGCAATTTGATAGCCGGAGTCCATTCTCCATTTAACCTCTGCTGGAAACCGGCGCCTGTTTTCAATGCATCTATGCAAATGTGGCCATCTGTAATGGTCAAGTTAAAAATGATCATGAGAATGACTTGCCACTTGGTTGAATGATTTTTTAACCCTTTTATTGGTCCACCGCTGGACCGGGTCTCCTCTCATAGTGCAAGGGTTTTAGGCCTTAGTCTACCAAGCTGGCCAAGTGCGGATTGGTAGACTTCACACACGTTGGAATATAGAGTTTATAACATCTCTAAGGTGTGCAGGTTTCCTCACTATCTTTTTCGTCACTGTTATATCAAGTAATATTTCAATTTTGATATAAAATGCATGTAACAAGTCAGCGATGCGTGCCCGAATCGAATCCAGACCCCTGAAGGGGAGGCCGAATTTCGAACCGTAAGACTACAGCAATCCAATTCACCAACCGCCAAAAACTGTGTATAACATCTTTAATAAAATAATATCTGAAAAACTAAATACTACCACAGGATTAGAGTGGAACAGACTGAATTCTCACAATCCCTTATAAGCCAAAAGTACTTCTGATTGTAATGGCTTCTAACTTAATCGAAAACTATATACAAGTAATAAATATTTCGTACTTTTGTCTATATTTGGATGTCGTATGGGTGTAATGAACTTTATAAGCGGCGGCGCAAACGGATACGTCTCCGGTATGTTGATCTCTAACTCGAAGGTTCCAGACTCATACGGCGATCCTTCGGGACCCTTCATACGTGCCACCAAAACATCGTAGACATCGTCAACGCGAGCGCAACATGTAATACCCCACGGCGGTTCATCAGCAAAAAGTTCTAGTTCTCTAATCAGCCGCACCGTGCGTCTGTCTCGATTCTCCATAACATTTAATTATACCTAATAATTCAAGCTATAGCACACCCAATATAAAGAGCCGGTCTTGGCGACTCGGCAACTATGCTATGATTATATCTTCTTTGTAACGATTATTTAGACTTATGACTTACGCTAAATGCGAAAGCTACTTCAGTGCAGACTTGTAAATTACGATTATTGTTAATTAAATAGGTATTTGGACAACTGATGAACTGACTGATTAAAAATGACACTTGACAGATCGTACAGAAGAAAAAATAAATATCATAGATCAAAAAATTTAGATTTGATATTTAACATTTAGAGGTCTGTAGGATACAAAATACTGAAAGATTACGTGTAACACTATAACAGAATGAAATATTAACAAAATGATAATGGAAATAATACTTAATGATAAAAATGTAACTGAGATGAGAACGATAAATTTAAATTCTTGTAAGCATGGTCACTTACATTTTTTATTTCTAATAGGGTAACAATCTGAACAAAATCTGAATTGCATATGTAATAAAAGTATATTTGATACGATAAATGTTTATTAGATTTAAAACGCTCCATATATGGCATACTTGTTTATCTTAGAGATAATAAAAATAGATCATAATTAACATTGTTTTTGAACGCAACCTTGAAATGTCAATATCAAATAGGATTTTAGTGCTCCAATATTTTTTTATAAAGTTCGAACGATCGGAGCAAAGGTGAACGCATCGTCGACTGTTTCAAAGTTAATTTCTTAAAAAAATATGCTAATTATTCTTTTATATCGATCGTAGAATATTAGAAATCACTTTAATTCATCGTTAGGTAGACACTGTAGTGTGTTATGTTTAAAACCTGTGCAATATAGAACAACTGTGAAGACAGTCGCTGCACTGCCGTATACTGCAACGAAATATGTAAGTATTACATTTTTCTGTATAATTCATATATTAACATGCAAAGAAAAATGTGACTGTTGTATTCCTGCAGTGTTTTAAGGATGTTTTTCTGTAAGCAACAGCATTTCATGTAGAGAATATGTATATAAATCAATACTTGCGAAACTTATATAAACTCGCATAAAGAGTTGATGAACATACAACCTGTATTAAAACGGTCGATACATCGATTCAGTTAGCCGAAGCAGAGTTTTATATAATTAAAACACAATTGACATTACTCAGAAAGCGTTTATATTATTACATTACCAATGCTGATGATATGCCGAGCGCCGGCCGACGTTTCTCAGAAA
This sequence comes from Agara michaeli, assembly GCA_018245675.1. Taxonomy (NCBI): domain Eukaryota; kingdom Metazoa; phylum Arthropoda; class Insecta; order Lepidoptera; family Hesperiidae; genus Agara; species Agara michaeli. The sequence goes on along the minus strand of DWDX01002129.1, from coordinate 3,491 downwards.
TACGTGTTGTTAAAACATATGTTTAAACTGTTTGATACGATCTCTTCTTCATCTATTGTCTTGCGATTATATTTTAGTATCGTGTAATGACTGTGTTATGAGATTATTTAAAGTATTTAAAACTTTAGTATCATAATAGTATTGTTGGATGTGTCGCAAACACAATATCGTATTTAATGTTGTGCAAAGTGAATTCTTTGACCCTAATATTAGCGGCTCTTTTTTCAATGTTAAGAGATTAATAAATATTCAGGCATAAACAAATGTCTGCTGTAACCTATGGACATTAATAACCAGCCTTTAATAGGACTGTAGGAATAAGACTGCTACTGCAAATTACTTCAGAGTAATCGGTGTTAGTAATACCAATAGTTGGTATTAAATCATTGGGAACTGCAAGAATAGAACCATTAGTTGCAATAGTCCAGTTAGTAACAGTGCAGTAAATAGTAGTTAATAGCTGTAGTAACAGATATTGTTTATGCATGGTTACTCTTGAGGACTAAGATGGGTGCCTCTATGATTGTTTTTTTATACACTTACCCTAACAAACAGCTGGGCCACTCGATGGTACATGGTCAGCATCATCTATGGACATTTGAAACTCCCATGGAGCCTCCAATTTGTTGCCGGCTTTGAAGGAGAGCTGTTTTGGACCAACGTATACACCATTTAGACAAAAACTTATTGATTTATTATCAATTGATTCACAGTAGAAATAGGTGTAATGATAATACTTCCCTGAGTGTACCTTTAATGTTCTAACACCTGCCAAGTGGTTTTCTTTTTAATTCAAATTCAGATTCCCTCAGGCCAAGCTACAGTAATGCCAGTTCAACATTACCTCTAATAGTTGTCCCTATATATACTTGTGTGTCTATGACAACTAATGAAAGGGTGAGAAGGAAAAGAATTAGACTGGACTTGTAAGTGTTTAGGTGTGTAGGTGTGTCAGTCTCTGCCCACCCTAGTGAGAAAAACGGGTGACTGTATTTATGTGTTACATGTACATTCATTGACAAATAATGCTTTAAACATTTGATTGTCTATCTATATCACTTTTATTTTAGAATAACACAAATAATAAATGTTTTATAATATGCTTACTAGTTATTACCTTTGCCGCCAGCATCATCCGTGTGAAATACTGTTACTAATTTGCTATACAATAAAAAGAGAATTTTTGTCTGTAATAACACATCGAACTGCTCTATTATTAACTCGACAGCGGGAAAACCCAAAGTACTTTCGAAAGATCGAGGGTTTTCCTTCCTGCTTTGTAAAGTTTATTCATTTTCGTGTGGCGAGCGGCATTCCTCGTTGGTCGCGTGTCAAAACCTAATCAAAAGTACGTGTTTAGAACTATGTATGTAAATTTCTGTGTGATCAGCATAGTGAGTGGCTCTGTGTAATTTAGGATAAGGTAACTGTGTGTGAGCTATCCTACATATGAAAAAATACATGTACGTTTGGGGAACCCCCGATGGTAACAAAGTTACGGCTACGCTCGTGCGTACAAGTCTGCTCATTTCCTTCCATATTGAGGTTCACCGGCGATACGAAGCTCGTCTGCTCGAGTCTAAATAGTCCCACGCATACGATAGAATGAGTACATATAATAGAATGAGTAAGGGAGAGAATCGCACGGAATGACGTCACACATATCACGGGACACCCTCACACCGCCATCTGATACCAAACTAAGCACAGCCTATATTAAGGTGACTACACAGCTGATAAACAACATATATATAAACACAAAATATACATGCGATATAATACTTGTATAGATATATTTATTACACCCAGACAGAACAACCAAATGCGCTCAACGATCATATATTTGTCCCGGGTGAGAATCGAAAGCACATCGTTCGTGGGTTCGTAGCCAGGGTCTGTCTCCGACCACTCGACCGAGAGGGCGATCAATTTTCCAGCCGGCCGCATTTTTCTTATGTGACGTTTTTTACCGTTCAATGAACACAAACTTCAAATCCCTTTCAAATTGAAATACAAATCGTTTTATTCATTATTATTAATATCATATCATCAGTATTATGATGTCATTATCATACATACGCTCAATGAAGCTCGTATTTTAGTCATCGTACTTCGGCTTAGTGCGCCCTCCAGCCTGTAGTCGACCGGGAGAAAAAAGCCGGCGAAGAAAAACTTCCAATCTATGGAACTTCTCTTATTCTAGATAAAAACCAGCAATAGCTCAAATAGTCGCCAATGTCACACCGCGAGTGCATATTTTTTACTAAGTCCTCGTCGGACTTAGAACTGACCTCAATTTGTCTCCGGTCATCACTCACAGCGAGGTTAGCGCTAAGCTAATCTTCGTTACAAATCTGTTCCGTTTGATCCGCCGCCAGTTAATGAATTCCGTTCGAGGATAAAACAAGCGCTGCGCCAATTGAAAAGTGTGTTTCCTCAAATTAATAGATCGCTTACGTAATTGGTATCGTGTCCGCGTGAGACGTATGACTTAGTCATTTATACACCGTGTTTGTACGCAAGTAAATAAAGCCGTTACAGCTCGGCGGTTTGTACTTTGTACTTCCACAGCGGGGGACTGAGGTACGATCCTGAGAGTCGCTCTTGACAAATGTTTGTCGTGGTTGGGAATCAATCCGCGTCCTTCGATTTAACAGTCAGGGTCTCTCACCATTAGACAAAGGCTAGTCAGTGCAGGCAATGCATCAGATATCGCGTTCATAGTTGGCGGCGACCACTTACCGTCAAACTTTGGAATTACATGAATTTATATAATAAAAATTAAATATGCATGTATTATTGTTCTGTACAAGCAAATCGTGCAGCTGTCACCGAGGCCGCGGATACATGCAATGCACTGTTACTGATGTGGTTTGTAATAGGGAAGTGAATGATAAATATCGATAGTTTTAAATATAATCATCGATATATAAAAGACAAAACAGTTTAGTTCCTTTTTGTTCTTTGTTGTGTAATTTTCTTATTTTTTTAACTGCCAGGTAGCCGTGCGTGAAATAATGTTGTTAACGCAATGTTTACCTAAACGAAAACTAAGGAAACGGATATTTTTTCTGAAGCTATCAAATATCGAATTTCGACCACTAGATGAGAACTTAATGTAGGATGACTTCATGTCTGGCGACGTACGGTCGGTAGCACCGAGAGGTGTAGCATGAGACAGATGCCACATCCAGGGCGAGTAAAGGCATAGCGTCAGGAGAACGTCAGTACGCCCCCTTAGTGATCTCGAGAGTTTTCTGAATAACGCCGAGAAAGGCCACCGAGGGTATTTTAATGGATAACGATTCCACATAACCCGATATCTGTTACCGAAACATCGCGGTAACATTTAAAGGAAGTTAGCGAAAGAAAGAAAAAGTAGTAAGTACGTTTGTTACGGGTAAATGATCTTTCAGCACATGCATCCTTGTACTAATTCTGAAACTTACGTTTTTGAAAAATATCCACACGTCCCCCACACACCACTAGCG
>DWDX01002128.1:0-16014 GCA_018245675.1 Agara michaeli | reverse complement strand
CATCAATTGTCAGATGTTATCTAAATATTTATCAAACCTGTCCTATTCTGTCCTGCCCGTACCAAATCGCGGGTACACCACGCTGGACCGTTTCTGTAACGTCCACAGTTGCATGAACGCGTCGGAGAATATACCACTGATATTCATTAATTCAGTTATATTTCCTTATATATAGTTGGGACCGAATAGCTCGCATAGGTGAAGCGGCGAGCGTGAGCGCAGCGCAGGCGGCCGGGAAGGGCGCGGCCCGCGCGCTGGAGCCGTTGGCCGCCGCCTTGCAGCACGAGCTGGCCGCTAAGCTCACGGCGACGGATCATCTACTAAAGGAAAACATTGAGAAATTGGCTAACAGTAAGGTAAAGATATTTCTATATCTCATCTAAAATCGCCTTAGATGCGTCTGTGAAAATTGCGACTGTTTATTTTAGCACTCTGATCCTCTTTTTTTTAGTGCTTCACTCTTTTCGTTTCGCTAAACAAAATAATCGTCTGTTTGCAGAGCGTGATGGACCGGCTGAGCACGGCGGTCGCGAAGTCGCTATCGGAGCTGGTCCGCGAGTCGTTCCGCGCGGCGCTCGCGGACAACGTCATCCCCGTCATGGAGAAGGCGCACGCGCAGATCTTTCAGCAGATCAACCACGCCTTCCAGAACGGCACCAAGGAGTGTGAGTTGAGACTGACTTTTTTGCTCCCGATCCGTGCTGGAACACTGATATAAACTAGGCGTATAAAGCACCAACTGTTTTGATTTATTTCAAAAATTTTAAAATTCATAGGTTGACATTTACAGACTTTATTGCACTTACATTTTTAAGTCGCGTAACTAATCGTTATAAAAACTACATAGAAATACTAACGGGTCATTTAGTATCGGTGCATAGTAACGAAGGTGGAGAGATCGAAAGCCTAAGAAGCGAAGTGTTGATTCGGGTACGTGTGTGATCCCAGTCGCGGCCAACACGGAGGCGGCGGCGCGCGCGGCGGCCGAGCGCGGCGGCGCGGCAGGGGCGGCAGCGCTGCGCGCGGCGTTAGAGCGGCACGCGGACGCTCTGGCGCACGCGGCGCCGCTGCAGCCGCACCACTTCACGGCCGCGCTCAAGGACGTCGCGCACACGTACGCACGCATACCCTTGCTTCACTTAACTGCTTTTGTTCATGCCCTAACTATAACTTGTCCCACCGTGTCAGTCTTTTATCTTTTTCCCGTTTTGTCTCCTGTACTTTTTCTTTCAGGTTCTTTGTCCTCCTCTCCCTTTTCCCTTTTTCCAATCCCCCTCCGCCATGCCTCTTTAACCTTTTTAATTTCTCGTTTATAAAACTAACTAATCAAGTGATTTATAACTTTATATACAAATGTTTTTAAGCAACGATATTCATACAAGTTTCTGCATGTAATCATCGCTGCGTCCCTGTGTCGGCAGCGTGCTGGAGAAGGAGATGTCGTGGTGGCGCGAGCAGGCACGCGCCGTCGCCACGCAGCTGTCGCGTGCGCACTCGCCCGCGCCCACCGCCGCCGCCTCCGTCGCCGAGCGGCAGGTGACACGCCGACACACTGACACCACCTTCCACGATGTTACTATAAGTCGAACACAATTTAAAATGGCTGCCCATAATTCTTGACTCGGCATAATTTGAATATGTATAGACAGCAGTGATGTGCGAGCGAGAGGACACGATTAGCGACGACATTTTTGATTCGTTAATTTTATCATTTGAATTCTAATTGATAATAATTAATAGATGAAAGCTGCTATAAAGTATATTTTGAAAACATTCGCTACATTTTTTCAGAAAACTCAGCGTAACTCGGCGAGAACTTGCGTTCACGAGTCCTTGCCCTTTCTGTTAAAAGTATTTCAACGAAATATCATTTTTTTAGAAATATTGTTGTAATCCTTAGTTGTATTTAATTCCAGTAGTATGTATGTAGGTATTGAATATTTGTGTAGATACGAATATATGAATAATATTATAGCAGATAAATTTAACATAAATGACGTACAAAGTAGTTGTAGAAAATCCTTACCGATTGCACATGCATTTATACGTTCTGTGTTTTCATCAGATTCAAGTGAGCCAGATCCAGTCGCTCATAATGAGCGGCGACGTGAACGGGGCCTTCCAACTGGCGCTGTCCGCGTCCGACCTGGCGCTGGTGGTGGCGGCGTGCCGCGCCGCGGAGCCAGCGCGCGTGTTCGGGCCGCCGTGCCGGCTTAAGCAGCACGTGCTGCTGTCGCTGGTGCAGCAGCTGGCCGCCGACATGGGCAGAGACACGCATTTGAAGCACAGGTTGGCTATCCTATTGCTTGAGTCGTTAGAGATCCAGACCGTGGAACCGGAGATTGTGGGTTTGAATCCCAAGCAAGACAAACATGTGTGTTTTACAATGACGTTGGAGTTATTTAACTACACCCCACAGTAACTATGTCTATTATATTTCCAGGTACCTAGAAGAAGCGATAATGAACTTGGACACAACGAACCCGGTGACGAGGGAGCACCTGCCCGTCGTGGTCCGGGAGTTGCAGAAGCAGATCGTGTCGTTCCTCGGCTCCAACCCGGGCCACGCGCTCACGCGTCAGTTCCGTATGCTTCTCATGGCCACGGAGTCGTTGGTGAAGAGCTCCGTCTGACGTCACCGCCACGTGACCCTAGCTCCACACTGGACTATGGCCCTAACTTAGGGATTGTGATATAGTGACAGTGCTAGTGCCGTGTACTAAGTATTATTCCTTACAGTGTGGCAACACCCTACCGAGTCATATGTGTGCATGTAAACCAATGACAATGTCACTTGTCATACTGAAAGGACATAAACTGTTGTGCTAGTAACTGTGGAATGGGTTGAACAGTGTTTAGTGTTAAGTGCTTTGTGCCTGAGTGATAATTAGTCCTAAGCAGTGATGGAGGTACGTAGATAGTTAGCTTTTATACTTGGTGCGAAAGAATAATGGCCAGAAGTTAATAGCTACACAACCAAAATGAATGGGAATCAATTAAATAAATACTCTTAGTCTACAAGACACGAGGAAAGGCCCTCGAGGGCATTGACTTTGTGCACTTTTTACCACATCACAGAATTACCTCCAGTTCCATGCGAAGGCCTAGCCAGTGTCCCTCCAGGGTATGATAGCGGCCAGAAATAACATCTTCAATACAAATCAACGTATTATCCATAGTTTGGGTTTTCAGTGAACATTATGTACAAGCCTCGTTTGATATCCGACAGCCATGTGTGAAGGTGTCCCAAGATATTGTTCTCTCATGAACGACGCCTATTTTATACTCGCAGCGATACGCTTCGGCCGCTGTTAACTATAATCTTGCAGAGTTATTTGAGATACAAAATTCAAATGAAATAATTCGGTTGTTATAAAATATTGCTACTTGCTTGTGAACGATAATGTGGTTTGTGTATGTAACAATTCTATGTAATAGTTAATCTAGGAAGTGTCTAAAATCACATAAAAAATTAAGTTTTTTTGAATTATTGTACATTTGGTGGGTCTCGAGGAGGATTGAACCCATTTTGATTAGCACGTAGATGCTTTTGAAAGCTTAGATAATATAAAGTATGACAAACGTTTGTTACAACCAAAGGAAAAGTCTGTTAGAAAACTGGCCAAAGTATGATAGTTTATAACACAACGACACTAGACCTGATTTGTGTGTGATTTTATCTATAAAAGAATATATTTCCATGGTTCTAGTAATTAATGATTGAAATTATAAAGGGACAAAATAAATGATTAATTGTTTACATGGAAAACATGAACAATTAAGACAATCCAACACTGTAAATGAATGGACGTCTAGTCAAGTGTATAGTTAGTATATTTTAATTAATTATTCCGGCAACTAGGTGTCTGTTTTATAATTGTGTTAAATATATCAGTGGAATGCAAGAGGTTGTAAAAGTCTGGAATCAAAAGTTTGGTCCCAGACAATCACAACGTAGTACTCTCGAGAGGCTGGCCTGGTAAGTTCTGTTCAGGCTTTACCTAGGAATAAGCGGTCCATCTAAGCACACAACATGTAGGCTTCTCTTCGGGCAGAATCGCTTTCAACTTAGTATAACATTGTGATTTTGTAATCATTAAAAAAACAACATTTTCACTTGTATCATTGATAAGTAAAATAGTTTCTGTGATGTACGCACATACTTTTTTTAAACTCCCGTTGTCCAGGTCTAATAATATTTTTTATTTTTCATGAAATTGAATCTCCTAATGTAGCTTATTTGATGAAGTAATAAAAAATATTATGTGGTTTTATAGTTGTTGAGAAAATGAACCTGAAATTAATAAACTTAAAATTTGGAAAGATTAAAAAAATAAAATGAAACGTCTCTTTGCAAATTATGTTAAAGTTAAGAATATGCGATATAAAAAATTAGACCGAACAATCACCATATATGACTATGTAACATGGCTTAATAGAAATAAATATATGCAAGATAGTTATGTGTGCATAGACCCTATATGTATTGAGATGGAGTGCATATTACATGGTCCTACTCTCTGTAGTATAACATGTATGGTTTATTCCTACATTTGATTCTCAATTTTCTCTATAGATATATTAGAAATGCCAAATATTAAGGCGCCATAATCTATATATTAAATGGTTAGTTATAGAGACAGAAATTGAACACCTTAGTTTGAAAGGATGCTGTTGAATATGTCTGCTTTTAATGGTTTACAATATGAAACTGTATTTTTTATCTATTCAACTGTTGTTATTACTCATAATTATTATCAACGAACAATACTTTTGTGACATTACATAAAGACTATGTCACCAAACCTGTGTGTGTGACATTAACAGATCCACCGATTGGATTATGTTGACATTGCACTACAAGTTGGATACAGTGTGACATTAATTTGTATGACAGTGACTAGGGGCGTCGCTTTCTTCGTGGAGCTGTCAAAAACTGTCAATTTAACAGCTTCTCAATGAAAAACATTGGTTCCACTTTTGGCCACTTTCATAAAGATTTCTATTCTAAAATAAATTGAGATAGGCTTCTTCAACGCATATACAATTATATAATAAAAAAATAAACTGTAATAATATTAGCGAAGTGCCCTGAATGGTTCAAAATTGATTTCAAACTGCATGTGCCTTTATTGAATATTTTAGTAGTTTAAGAGTTAATATACAACTGTTCTTGTGGCTGCAATAATTTTTACATCTCACTGCTGGGAACGGTTATTGTGATCTGATAAATATTGTTGTTTGTACAAACTAATTGTTGAATTTTAACATCAAGTTAATGTTAAATACGAGTATATACTATTAAATTGTTCATGTACCCTAATATATACGGTTAAATATTTCGTCCTCGGCAGTAAATAATACTATATGTCTGGCTGGCTGTGTGGATGTTTAGTATACGAAGGAATGTTTATCACAGAATCATCCTTTCATCAGCCGTTTAAGTCCGCTGCTGGCTGCAGTCCTTCTACCAGATCCATTCAATCCCATATAATCCAGTGGTGCTCAGGTCATCTGAACCCCTGGTAGTTTAACCTAGCTAGCAATACGTAGTGAATTGTATGAAAACAGCTAGAGGCTACCGGCTAGCATGTAAGGTTACAAATGTAATATTGTGCTGTTATTTGTAATCAATGGGTAAGCTTTGAATGCAAGGTCTGAGACTTAGATTATAGCTATTATAATCATCACTCCCTTGCATCATATAATCTCACCAAGATGATTGGTAGCTCACATCTGTTCGGCTATCGCTGCAAGCTTTATCAGGTTCCTGCTGGTGGCTGGGCTGTCCCTCGAGTGCAGGAGACCCGGTGAATGCTCCGCCATACTGCTGCGGTGGGAATTGATTAGCTACGTGAAAATACCGTATTATGTAACAAGTATAGGTAGTCAACTACGTGAGTGAGGTTATGTACCTTGCTGTTTAATATTCAAGATTATTAAGCAATATACATGATGATAATTCATATTATAGAAATAAATGTTCACATCTTGTAAAGAACCCAATTAAATGTTGGCTTATTGTTAGTGTAGCGGTGTTTTGTATCGAAATAACATTTTATATAATTCCATAGTGTTGCAAGATTCGAAGTAGTTTGGAAAAAAAATTGCGTATTATTTGTGGTCGATTTAAATCAATGTTGATTTCTTTTTTTCATAAATTTTTCTTTTTTTTATAGTTTTATTTTTGGAAGTGAAAATTCGTTCCTTAGTGCGTTAAAATATATACATAATTGAAACCGAAAGTGCTGCCCAAAGATCCGGTAGTGCTCTACTCATAATTAAAATGTCATGGCTATATTGACTAAAATTGCTTTAATTGTATGTTAATCTGTTATAAAAGTGATGTGACGTCGATTATATTGAAATTTTTCGTATTGTGTGTGTTTACGCGTACGATATTCCATTTCGTTTAATATGTTACTGCGCGATGCCGGTTTGACGATCAACGACTTGTACGATATAATTATGAACAATAAATGCCTATTGAATGAAGTTCTTCGTTTTATTTGTCACTAGTTGTTGCCTGCGACTGTCATTGAGTTTCCAAAAAGATTGTTCTCTTACCAAATTGCATTAAAATTGGGCATTTAATTGGTACTTTAATGAGCATAAAAAAAAATCATGTTTTTTATCATATTTGTATCTACATATTAAGAAGCAATTATTAACAATATTTCATGGGCAGACTTTGTTCCTTACTATTTTATTATTAGAGTACATCTAACACCTGAAAATAAATCTCATGGAAATTAATTGTGCCATGAATGTCATCAGCGTCATAGATTAGAACTACATATCTGTATTAGAAACTTTTGTTATGGTCATTTAACCATATGTATATGATTTTTAAAAAATGTGTCAATTTTTAGAGTATTATACAGCATTTACAGGAACTACCTACTGTGGGCGAACATATAAAAATTATCAATTTTAATTTAATAGAATTATAATAAAATACAGTTACAGTTCAATGCTAGTTTTTTTTTTATTTAAGACTAATAGAGATAATTTTTAATATCAAAATTAACTATTTGAACATTGTAACTCGGACTTAAAGAATAATAAATTATAAAAAATAATTTTGGCGGGGTACAGGATAAATAAATTATGTTAATTTTATTTAAGTAACAAATTAATTAACTACGAGTAAAATAATAATAATTTAATCACTAAGTTTTCAATCGTAAATATATCTAGTCTGCATATGCACTATTTTAATATATCAGATAATAGAGGGTACTTTTAGAAGATGTAAAAATATTTAACGCATTTCATAACAGGAACATGGAAGTATTGAATCGAAGAAAACTAGCACGATCGAAGTCCACCGGATCCCTGAATAATTCGGAGAATGAGTTTTATTTCAAATGTTTTAGTCGACGCTTCTGCGGTTATAATGCGCACGATAACCTGCACACAAGCGTCTCGTCCTTCGACCGCTCCGAATATGGCTCCGACGGGTCTGCCCACGAAACTAAGCTGGACAGTGGAATCGGCAAGAGCGTCCTGGATTGTGACACCTTATCTGTGCTGGAGCTAAAAGTCGATAAACTGAGCGGTAAGGTCACGCTAAATACCTAGAATAATACCAACTACTAAAAATACTTTAAAGGAGACGGTTCTCGGAGCTTTTCAATATCACATTCATAATGTTTTGTATATTTATAATTGTATGTATAAATATTTCAAAGTATACAATGATATTAACTTGTTTGTAACCACCTTCGCCATGAGATTGCCCGGGAGATATAAACCCTTTCAGCATTAATTCCACTTCTTTCGTAATTTACATTACGTAAGTACCAAATAAATTAATAATGGAACTATTGATAAATACGTACTACATAAGTACGAATTCAATACTTATCTCAAGAGTGCCTGTTATTCTAAAATAACAGGCATCATACTTTTGACCAACCTTAAAAAATACCAAAGGAGCTGTCAAAACCTTATTGGTTTTATGTAAAACAAATTATTTTCAAGCACCTTTCACTTTACATCAATTAACAGACCTACTACAAGAGCAACACTATTTGTTAAAATCGATGAAGGAGGAAATAAACAACTCCAAAATCCAAGGCAACCACGAGCAGAACGCCAGTCAGGTCGGCAAAGAAATTAATTGTGAAAAGGAACAAAAGTTGTAAGTTAGTTTACTATTCTACTTTAAGGTACGTACCTAGTCAATAAGTGGACATGTAACTTTAAAACGTTCAAAATAGGTATTTTTAAAAGAATAGCGATTCTGTATTGCACATGTCCATAGGTTTTTTTTTTTTTTTTATGTTTGAAATAGGCTAGCTTTGTGACAGTGACTACCTCGAGATGGCCGGTCTACCTGCTTAATTACTAATTTAAATATGCAAAACGGAAGAGGCAAAGTATTTACGGCTGACCTCGGAGGCACATTTAATCGTATCTTTGGTTGGATACAGATAGTACACTGACTTCGCTACAAAATAAATTGCTGTTTCAAAAACTACAAAAAACCCGCTCTTGTTGCAATTCAAAGTAGAAAATAATAATTTTAGAAACAATAAAAATGTAAATGTTCGTTTCGGACTAACAGAACGAACGAGACTGAAAATAAACAGAAAAAAGGTGATAATGAAATCGAGAGAGCTGATGGAGATGGATATATAAAAGAATTAAAGGGAGATGTATCCACGGATGAAATTATAAGGACTGCGCTGGAGAAATTCCTGCAAAGCGACGTATGTAATCCACAATCTATCAACAGATGGTAAAAGACAGAATAACTCCAATTAAAAATTTCATGGGATTACACAGCTGTGGTTTTTTGCGTCCAGGCCTAGTTATCTAGTCAACTATTGAGCTGCGATGACAACTCCCCTAGGATTCAGTCAAGGACCTCTAAGGTCGCTAACCCACTAGCTTTTGTCGAGCGTGAGCAATCTTTCAATGCTCGTTCAGTGGGACGCCGGCCTAAGCGTTTGCGTTTTTAGAGTTGAATTAATTAAATGTTGGTTGGTTTTAGGGTTTAAAAGAGCACCTGGCGGGCGTAACCGTGGACTGTATGAAGGGAGTGGTGCGCAGCAGACTGAGCAGGGTGGTCTCCGACGTGTATCTGCCCATGGTGGAACGCTCCCACCGGCGGCTGATTAAACACGTCACCAAACTGCTTGAAGAATCCTTCATAGAATGTCAGTTGCATTTATTCGATTTTTAAAATGCTTAAATGCTGGAATGTTTGAAACTTTTTTAAGTCTGTTCCTTCTTTGTGATGCACACAGATGTTAAAAAAATACCTATGTAACCCTCTCTTCAGCTTTGACGCACAAGATTTATAGTCAATCGAAGAATCGGCGTATTGCAAATGATGTATTTGTTAAATTATTACAAAAAATAAGCATAAAGAATATTTTGTAAGACCATAGTAAATCTGTTAATGTATAAGGATGCAGATATTTTTTACATAAAACATACACGTTTACCTATTTGATCACCGCAGCACAGGTTCTGACCACTTACGGGTCAGATGGCCGCATATCCGTTGTCTTAAGATGATAATATTATTAATGTTCATGATTTATTAGTCAAAAATGCAACATACGAAAACATTAACTCTCTACATAACTCTCTAACCTATCCTAAACCATGACGTTAGCCAAAAATTGTCATTTATTCCCAGTGGAAGGAGGCTCAGCGTCCTTATTGAAGTCGGTGCACAAGACGTCTAGGAACATGCGCATGTCGTTGGAAAGACACCAGAACTTGCTAGAAGCCACCGACCCCGCGAGGAACATCACCATTCTGCGTACAAGCTTAAAAGAGTAAGTCTGCAGCTAACCCTGTTAATTCAACAACCTTACATTTGGTCTATCTTACTCATTCATCTCTACCAAGTCGTCGACTGTCAACGGTCCCTATTCTTCGCGGGGCAAAACAGTTTCAATGCAGTCCAATATGGAAAAATCCAGTAAAACTAATTTTATCAACCCTTTTATTGTTTACTAGACATAGGTCTCCTCTAGTAATAATCCTCTAAGGTCGGTAATAATAATATAATATGTTTTTATAGTTTCATTCATTGCCTGGTGGTGCGCAGGCTGTAATTGGACGAGAGAAAAAAGCATATGAAGAAAGTTCCCAATACTCTTTTAAAGCTTACTTCTTTTTTTCTTAGGTGTTTAGACTAATGTAGTTTGGAGACTATGCTACTTTTGCCAACAAGTGTAAATGATGTGGATACATTAAAAATAATTAAAACACAATTTTCGAACGAATGAATGTGTTCAAACAACTCTGTGTTCAATCGCAGAGTGCTAGAGGAAGAGCTGAAGGAGTGGCGTGGAAAACTGATGAAAGAACTAATTCAGTCGCACGCATCATCAGATGACTGCGGTTCCGAGAACCAGAGCTCCCCGGAATCATGTTGCGCGGACTACGCGGCAATAAGTCCGCAGCAGCCTGCCAACCCTGAAACATCTATTATCGATTCCTTGGTAAAATTTTATCATTAAATGTAGTATGCATTAATACTGACGTAATTTAAGCAGTGTTAACCTAACCTTTGGATTTTACTTTCTCTTCCGAGTTTTTCAAACTTACGTAGCTTAAATCTTGCACATTTCGTTTTTCAAAAATAATTTGGTTGAAAAAAACAATACTTTTTAAACCGACTCCAAAAGCTTGCGTTCAGAAACGACAAGTACCTGACAACGCAAAACATGTGTTCCAGATGAAATGCGCGGTTATCAACAAGCACATCCAAGATGGCGACATCAACGGGGCCTTCGAGCACGCCTTGAGCTCGTCGGACTTGTCGCTGGTGATGGCGGCGTGCCGCGCGGCGAACCCCGGCCGTGTGTTCGCGGCGCGCTGCCCGCTGCGCCAGTCCGTGCTGCTGTCCCTGCTGCAGCAACTGGCCACCGACATGGTGCATGACACCCAACTCAAATGCAGGTACCTTTTTATTTTCATGTTTTCTACATAAAATTGGACAATAAAACAATATTCTTTTGAATCCCGAAGATATATTAAAGGTTTATTAATAATCTTCTAACAATCATGTAGATCATAATCTTTAAACACCAATAAGAAATCCGTTACCATCTAGGATATTGAAAGTGTCAATTGTATTATTATGCGTTAATCACTTTTTTTGTTATATCCAGGTACTTAGAAGATGCCATAATAAGCCTGGATAAGTGCGATGCGGCTACGCGATCACACCTGCCGCTCGTGGTCAGCGACGTCCACAAGCACCTCACCAAGTTCCTGCTCTCCTATCCGAAGCACCATGCCAGTCGCCGAGTAGCTCTAATCGTCATGGCCGTTGATAATTTGTTAAAATAAACATAAACTGTTTGCTTTTTGAATCTAATCCATTTGTCAGTACATTTGATTGTTGTTAAAAATAAAGTTTTTTTTATTGCTGCATCGCTTTACTTTACTCAATTACGTTAAACAAAACTGTAAACATTAATGCGATATAAGAAAGTTGACGCACAGCCGTAGGTGATTTAGTTACGCAAAATTGTATAGCGCCCTTTTTTATCCAAATGTTTAGTTGAAACATTTGAAAATATAGCCGCGAAAATGTCAAGTGATAACAGAGTGTACAAAGAAATACCATGAATATAAAAAAGCAACCGTATTAGATTTTTCTGTACAGTAACAACAACAACGGTAACAAGGATAGCTATGAGCCTTCTATAACTTATCTACGCTCTAGATCCCGAACATTTCTGGATCCCGAGCCCTGGTAACTGTCAAAGTCAAATTGTCATCTGTTGAATCCATACTGAATTAGGTCCAAAACCGAGATATTATTTAAAAAAATAGACTAATCTTTAAACTTTATTTGCCAAATAGCGTAATTCGAATAAGATCTGAACTAGATAACGGCTTAAAATGTGCAAAATGGTTTTCAATTTCGTTTATTTTTTCTTGTTAACGCCCGGTGTAGTGTTTTGTGCATCGGCGGCCGTCCACAGCCACAATCATATCGACAGTCAAGAGAAGGAATCCGACGGAGCCTACCGACAGCGCGATTACGATCACTACAGCATGGGCGCTCATAACGTGGAGTTCGATCACGAAGCAATACTAGGTATTATAGTACTGGCTGTTTACGGCCGTCGGAGCGTCACGCGCGCCTTTGTATGTGTTATGTCGTAACGCGCGCTCAGTCGTCGATAAGAGATGCGATAGCGCGGTGAAATGTCTGTGAAACACGCTCTCGTAGTGCTCATTCCTACTTTCCTGGTGGTCACGTATTATTTTTCTATAGGCAGCGTGAAGGAGGCCGAGGAGTACGACAAGCTCACGCCGGACGAAGCGCGACGGCGGCTCGGCCTGCTGCTGCCCAAGATGGACCTCGACGGAGACCAGTTCATTGACCGCAAGGAGCTCAGGCAGTGGATCTTGAATTCTTTCATGTGAGATGATTTTTGATTGTTATTATTTATTTAATCCACGTTAACAGCCTCAGTGAAAAATAAGAGAAATATGTACATTTGTATAAAATAACTGTTTGATACTTTTGAAATTTCCATCTGCAGACCTGCGGCTGGTGTACTGGTAAACAGTAGATAAGATGTATACACGAGAATAATAAGTGCATAAATATACAAACAAAATACAGTGAAATGTTTTTGAATAGTGAATTGTATATAAAAAGTTATTGGTTAATTTAATCTATTTATTTTTATCACAGTAAACTATCCTCACTTATTTTCCAGGATGAATAGTTTAATGATAAACAATTGTACATAGTTCAAGATACAATTTTGTTCAAATATAATTCAAATTAAGGTGACCTATGACTCATAATATTACATGTATGTTAGTAATTGTAAAGCTATTAATCTTAATTATAAATGATCTGTTTGATAAAACTTTATTTAAATTTGTTTGTTAATCTGAAGATACATTATTTTTACTGTTTATCAATATCTTATGATGATCTTGTTGTTTTTTGTTTTCACTATTTATTGAGTATTACTAACATATAACTTTATTGTCATAAATTGTTGATAGTAAATAATATTCAACAATAATATGATACAATTTTGTCTTCAACCCCATAGTAATCTGTCTCGGGAAGAAGCTCAGGAGCGACTGCAAGAGGCCGATAGTAACAGAGACGGTATAGTCTCCTGGCAGGAGTATCTCCGAGATGTCTACGGAGTGAACAATGAAGAGGAGATCGGACCCGACGATACTGGCGACACGGGCATGGTAATTATCACTGTTATTTTCTAAACAGATTAAATATTTTCTGTTATATTATTAAACTAGCTTTTGCCCGCGACTTCGCCCCGCGCATATATTGTTATACGTATGTTATTATACATATAAACCTTCCCCTCGAACCACTCTATCCATTAAAAATACCGCATCATAATTCGTTGCCTAGTTTTAAAGATCTAAGCGTACATAGGGACAGAGAAAGCGACTTTGTTTTATACTATGTAGTGATATTGGACATCACATGACTATTTGTAATAATTAATGACAATAACTACATCCTCCCAGACTTATTTTTACACTCCTTTTGCCATACGTACGTAATGTTCTTTATATGACCCCAACAGAACCCCCAAGCTTAATTCAGATCGAACAACGGCCATATATTTCCCCAGATTGCTTACACAAGCCAACCCACTGAACTAGAAACCGCACTGTGTGTATAATGCGCGATGACTGATATATTGCCACAATTTGTGCAGCTGGTCCGCGAGGAGCGCTCCATGTGGGAGCAGGCCGACAAGAATGACGATGGAGTGCTCGATATTGAGGAGTTTGTGGTGAGTTACCATTAAATCATCACCTTTATCGTAAATTTATTATCATATGTGATACTAGCTGTGGCCCACGTGATTTCACTGGCGTTTCGAATCTCGAACTTTAGACTTCATCGAGAGAGAGAAAGAGGGAGACAGAGAAGCGAACCGACGTGGGTGTTGCTATACTCAATATATACAACTTAGCAATATATTTCAGCCACTATCTGGTATACTCTATCATATCAAAGAATTCGACGAATCATTACATAACCAAGTATAAATTTAAAATACGATAAAACAATCTAACTCGTGTCCCATCGGCGACCCCGATTATCCCTGAAACTCCATGTATAATACATATGTATGTATAATAATGTCACGATAAAATTCAAGCTAATTATTATTCAATCAAATCTTTATTTACCACCGTGCATTAATAGGGACGATGATTTATGCTCGTATACGCCGGCGGAATTGTGATTGGGCATTAAGTCTTTAATAAAAGCGGAGTCGTGTCGCTACATTAATCAGTGAAGTGATCCCCGCCTCGCGCCGTCCTGTGTCTTATTGACCTTGTGGCGTCCGGTTTTATTCGTATCGGAATCGTAAAGGATTCTCCGAATTCTTCTCGTTATGTCGCTTGTCGTTTTGTTTATGTATTTGTCTTCGTTTGTGCGTATTTATATCTATGTCTATGGCGGACGCACCGTTCTGTGGTAGGGTTACCAACTGGACTGTTAAAAACGCTATTACACTTTGCTTCACTCTAGTACTGTTTAATTGTTCATTAAAAAAAAAAGAATTCAAAATACTGTTTTCGTTGCTGCTATTATCTGTATTCATATTTTTTTTTTATAAAAAAGCTTATGTTTTAAAATCGATAATAGGTTGTTCGTTTGGGCCAGAAGCTCCAAATAATGTTTCAAAACTTAAAAAAATCATGTGCTATTTATCTTTCCGAAATAATGATTTTTCTTTCTGCCTACTTCAATATACTTTATTTCTCGTACAAAAATTTGACATCCCTAGTATGTGGTCCACAGACAATCATAGAATGATTTTTTTCAATAGCACCGGTACGTAATTTTTGATGCGAGGCAATAAAATCGACCCTTATGCCGTGACGGCATGACACTATATATGTCGTCACGCCCCGTCTTCCTCTCCGCTCTCTACTCCCGTGTACCTATGATGCGCGGTAACACTATCGCTTTTTTTTTTAAAGAAACCATTCTGTTATTTACTTTATATTTATTTATTGGTTTACTTTAATTATTGATTCTTTCAATAATCATATTTTTAATTTTTAACGATTATAGAAATACTGTTAATTCATTTTTAATTTGTTTTCTCGGTAAAGTGCGGTCTATTGTGCGGTATGATTTTCATGGGCCAATAAAGCAACATTATGCGCTTGTAATATCCGAGCCGTGCTGCATGTGTATTGTTCTCGTGCCGTCGGTAGCCTTGGGAAATAAACATTTAACGCGACAGTAAATTCGACATAATACGTTATGTACGGCTGCGATAGGAGCTGCCGATACCTTTTTATGACCGACGACTCGCGGACCGCTACAATAAAATTATATTTATGTGCTATATTTATAAGACGTTACATAAAAAATTCAAGAATTGTAAAGAAGCAGCGGTCGCTTAGCGGTTTGAATATCAATTTCTCGTAACGAGGGTCCCGGTTCAAATCCCGGCACGCACTCCTAACCGACAAAGTTACGTGCAGTTTATAACGCGGAAGTTACCTGCGCGTTTTCCGAGCGGTGTGAAGTCGGCCAGCGCGGCAGCCGCGGTAGACGTGTACATGTATATGGGTGTTTAAATGTGGACGCGTCCGTTGCAGGTGTTCATCAACCCCGAGGAGCACGAGGAGATGCACTCGTTCCTGGAGAACCAGACGCTGCGCGAGAAGGACAGGAACGACGACGGCTACATCGACTTCGCGGAATACGTCGGCGACAGGGGTGAGGGGGGCCGCGCTGCTCGAATACATTTATGCTAAAAAAACACTCTTCAAAGGCGCGGTAAAGAGTCTAGCTAGGGATAATCGACATATATAACACATTGGGAATATTTAAAATATGTTAATTTAGGGGGCCGGTAGAAAATTCATTCTCAAAATGGGCAGTAGACGAAATGGGTTTGAGAAGCTACGCTTTAAATATTGCATCGAGCGGCCGCCGCGGGGGCGACGGCCGGCGCCGCCGATAACGCGCCGGCGCGAGTTGACGCGAGCGTTGCACTC
>DWDX01002127.1:0-16014 GCA_018245675.1 Agara michaeli | reverse complement strand
ATGGTCTATTCAACACAAAAATAATTTTTCAATTCGAACCAGTAGTTCCTGAGATTAGCGCGTTCAAACAAACAAACTCTTCAGCTTTATAATATTAGTATAGATTTCAGACGAGTCTCAATTCTATTTGAAGTGTACTATAGCTATACTAAAATTAATATTATTCTAAAACGGTCATCCATATCTTTGACAATTGTTCTTGAAACGGAGAATATCCCTGATATATTCAAACTGAAAAATTTATATTCAAATCCATAACTTTGTTTCATAATAAATTACTATACTTAGTTACATGTAATAAACTTTAAGATATTGGTATAAATGTATTGGAAAATAATGTGTTAGCGCTTACAAAACTCCACCCACTATATCAAAAGGAAACAAAGAAAGGAAGTAAAAATATATTTATGTCGTACAGTAAACTTAAAAAATATTTTAAAATAAAATGCCACTAAATGAAAAAGCACAATTAGCAGTGATATCCTGGTGGTAGAGGTTTTGAGGCCCAGATTTCAACCCAGCCCTCCTAAAGCGCGAGGCTTCAATCCAAATCTAATTTGCTCTGCTAATTAATCTTTAATCGTTTGTTCTCATTTATTTATTTTAAATCCATACTTATAATATTATAAATGCGAATACTTATAATATTATAAATTCGTCTAGATTGAAATTGTCCTTTACAGTACATCATTATAATTAATAATTTAGGAGATATCATTAGATTGAAAATTACCGCAATGAAAAATCAAGTATTGAATGGGAAACACGCGGGGAAGCGGCTGCGAAATGCTCGCGTGAGTAGGGATGTGACTTGGAGTGGAAAAAATTTAATACTAAATAATCGATATTTATCCATTTAAACTGTATATCTGTTGAGCAAGCAAGCAAGAGAAGGTTGTGGAGTAACATATAAACTACTTTATATCCTAGAATTCCCGCGAGGTCGTAATTTACGCGGGAAAATCTTTGAAAAGATATTTGGCACTCGGTGCTTTCAGCCTACCCCGTTAGGGACCTGGCGTGAAGGTATGTTGTTATTGAAAAACTTTGTGACCCACTGATTTCCAGGCGGGCTAAGCCGCGGGCAAAGCTAATAAATATATAAAAGAAAAATTGTTTAATTATAGTTACAGTGAGTGACTGTCCTTGGTCTAGTAGTGAGAAACCATCACTACTAAGCCGGGGATCGTGGGTTTGAATACCATCTAGGATAAACATTTTTGCGAAGAACACCATTGTTTGTTCTATGTCTGGGCGAAATATAAGATCTCTATATAACTATAATATAAGATGTGTCTATGTAGTTTATCAGCTGCCGGGTCCCCTTAGCCCAGGCTCTGCCTAGTTTGCGATCAGAAAGCCGTGTGTGAGGGTGTCCCAAGCTGTAATATTATTATTATTTCCACGTCGACCAGACGTCGAACGCTTCCATCCATCACGCCGATAGTAATTTGTAAGCGGTGCGGGTATTCACATGCAAAAGGCGAATACTATTGAACAATGTCCGCCATATTTCACGTAACCGCCGCTAGATTCATCGGCAGCGTTGATGTATGGCGCCTAGTACCTACGTTATCTGCCAGAATATATGACATTACATTAAGGTCATTACATCTTTCAATGTACCCTATCTATATAGTCCGATATTGAAAATTTCAAACCAACGTCCAAAAGATTCCCGATAATATAAAATTATATTCATAAAACATACATATTTACATGCGTACACCGACACATACACAAACGCAGTTAATTGTGACGATGTTCAAGTGAAGTCTCGTAAATCAGTCATTTTAAATAGTCTAAAACCCTCTCACTATGAGAGGAGTCCGTTTCCAGCAGTGGAATAATGCGATATAAGGGTAGAAAAAATGTATTTAAATATGCAATAAGATTTGAAAGAAAAGAGCCTTCTACTTCATCGAATTTAATGCGGTTAAAATGTTTTGACAGATCGTAATAACCAACTTTTAATGTCACTGTTAACACTGAAAATATTTTTACGTAAAAAATCAACAATCGAACTTGGCTGAAATCTGCCGTTCCCCAAAAAATACACGCCGAATATCATCCGAAAAGAATAATAGCTACAATATATATCACACCGCTCGTACGGTTAATCTTAAACGAATTCTAATGTACTGATTTGCGTTAAGCCGCCCGCGGCACTCCCATGACGAAGCGGCTGGCGTTATCTCGGTGAATGAATGAAACGAATGATCCACTGTTATGAACGGGAACATACGTACATTCAGTTCGTCAACATTTATATGATTTATTACCTACAACGTCCCTCAGCTCTCTACAGTTATAGCCACTTACTACTAGGCCAACGAGACAGGTGTGTTTATTTTCTTGGAAAAATCTGAAAGATGAAATTATTAACAAGAAATATAGATATAGGAAGCAGTCAAACGTACCTCTCAAATGTAGCAACATGCTTAGATTCAGACTCCAATACGGTTCCATTGCTATAAATTTTATTCATGTCTATATTGCGGCTGCGCCACGACTGGTTGCTACTGGAAAAGCAATTACCTTATGTCATGAAATTCTCTGAGACATGAAGCGACTTTCACGTTCCGAGCTTTCTGCTCAAATTTCATTAATACATAATAACGTAAACGTACACTGCATACGGGCTGTAACATAAAAACTGAGAAACGAGATGATGAAGCAGATGCCTTATCCGTTGTGACCCAAGGCAAAGCGTTAGGAGCATAGAATAGCGCCGAGGAAGGCCACTGAAGGGGTTTTAGTGGGTAAAAATACCATATAACCCAGTGGCTCTTCTAAGACGCTGCGGTGCCTTGCGAAGATTTCCTCCCTCTTACCAAAAAATAGGGTTGAACAGTCATCCAGACACTCTCACAAATCAAGATCAAGCAATATGTTTTAGAATGATATATCACTCGTTACAAAGGTGAAAGATAGTATTTTTTTGAAAATCAATCCACCGTAGAGCTCTCAAAGATAAGCAGTAGAAATGAAATAAAAAGAATGGAAAGAGCCTTACACATGCAAATCAGAACACCGGGATCCGATTAAAATTACCCTCAAGAGTATGTGTGTGATAAAACTGGCAATATTTCACACCTTCTTGCATCTCAGCGACTCAGCGCGAGGAGAATTTATCATGCCATTGGGAAAACGATTGAACTTAATGACACTACTGCTGACTTTGATGTGTAGAATATTTTTTACCGTTTTTTTAGATAATAAATGTCACACATTACAGCAACCTCCACACCTTAAAATTCTTCATGTCGTCTAAAATCTGTCTGCGAAGTCTCAAGTTTTGGCTAAGTCTGTGAAGTCTTAACTTGTGTAATAGTCTACACCTTTAAATTTTTTTATTATGAAACAAGACCCGTATTTTAAAACGTATACGTAAACATAAAAGAGAAAAAGATTTTGTAAAGAATTAACAATTTAATCGATCATTATTGATATTTTGTCAATAGTGTCACTTAAATCAAATGAATCTCCACTGATTGCAGAAAACAAAGACAAAGATGTTTAAAAAAGTTACCCAATCATTAGATCAATCCATATTACCTTTTACGGAGTAAATTTTTAGATATTAAAACTGTTAGCTATTATTAGCTAGACTCAAGTTAACATATGCATATTCACATTCAGTAGTAAAATCGAAAAAACTATTCAGAGTGCAGAGTGCCTTATAACGTCACCGATGACGAATTTGTGCAGAAAGACATCAAGAGGATAATTGCAACATCAAACACATTTTTTTTGTATCACTGAGGACTGTAATGATCTCTTCAACCAACACACACTTTATTTTGATCATATCAGTGATTAAAACAACGAAGTACAAGTGTGATAATCGTGCCTTCATAGCGTGTCTTTCTAAAAACCCTCCAAGATATTGTACATCATTAGATCCAAAGCGTTTTCACGCCCAATTCAATTTGCATAGATGTCTACTTGTGTTAGCACGATCTAAATTCCAGTACTTGAACTCGAGATGGGTTAAAGTGCCCCAACTTTAGTATCAAATTTACACAAGGAGCTAACAATTGTAGAGGATAATTTGCGAAAACCGTATTGGATAATATGTCTCGAAATGGTACCCCATTTATACAAATGTGACCCGTGAAGGGTAAATAAAATAGCGATTACGTTCTCCCAGATAGTAACATTATATGAATGGTTGCAAGTCAAAGTAAATCGCAACTTTCTTACAACTCCTACTATCCAGAGATTTGTGAAGTAACTAAAAGGGTTTATTCAGAATTGTCTATGGATAGTTGAAGTGCTTTTATTGGTATTGGTATGATACCGCATAAATCTATATTAAAGCTATAACATTTATTCATGTGTTCATTACATTATGTTGATATGATGTTTCGAGACACAATCCATCCGATATATACGTAACAGACTTAAAAACCAATATTTGTATGAAATCACAATAGCCGTAAATCCTGATTCGTATACAACAACAAGCTGTGATATTTGATATTATATGGATTTTTAGAAAATCTGAGTGGAATAATCCCAACTCCTGCACCTTTGCTCAGACGCTTTTGTGCAATCATGGTACTTTTTGTCAGAGTCCTACCCGCAGTTTACGCGTTAGTGAGAAATACAATTTCCAAGATTCATTTGATACGTATTACTCTTATTTACACACAAAATCTACGATTGATCAGTAAAGAACGCATCACAGTATTTGATATTGTATCTTCTAGTTAATTGTATCAGGCGTTACTTTGTGACCACTGTTACCAACCACGTCTTAAACCTGTTTTAGTGTTTGTAGTAGTGATTGTTGCTTCAAGTAGCTTCAGCTTAATTTAGTAATGTTGATTACAAAATGTATTTATCTAACTCTCTTAACACGGTGTTGACCTAGATATGTTGACATGTAAGTGATTTACGAGAATAAATATCGATTCCACGTTGTCTTCTTTTGACAGTTTGATGAAGCGATCATGTATCAAGCAATTAGTGCTTCTGGCTGACAATTGAAGTCAAGGTTGTCCTGTAATTGCTTAGCTGCTTTGTTTTACACTACTTTCGAAATTCCCAAGCTCCTTAAGTGTGATAGACTTAACGATCTACGCTAACTGCTTACCGTGAGCCAATTATCAGTGATATTCTACAAACAGGATTTCTATTGTAACGAAACCGGTTTCGATTGTACTTACAGAAAAGAATAAATGGATGGATGAAAGAATGAATGAACGAACGAACGAATGAATGAATAAATGAATTACTAATTTATTTGCTTAAATATGAGTGCTTATAAACATGATATTTACATACATGTTATACCTACATATTTTGTTTCTTATAAGCGTATATGAATAATAAAGAGATTAATTCCTATCTACACTGCCATGTAAAATGTATCGTATATTATGGCTGAATACCCGTGAAAAGCAATCCAGTAACCAGATCCATAGCCGGTATACATATGTCATACACAATATGTCCCTAGCGGCCGGAAATGGTGTCCGGAACCTTCCATGCGACACACTGCATATGTGATGTTGTATAAATAGAACAACTACAGTTATGTAGAAAAGCATTAGTATATTATATATATATATATATATATATATATATATATATGTGTGTGTGTCAGAGCTGTCAAAGTCCTGAACCCTAATACGTATAAAATGTAGATCCAAAAAGAAAAAATGCCTTGTCCACTATTTTCCGCTGCTAATCAAAGTTGGGTTTCTGGACATCATCACTACGCAAATATACCGATAAGCGGCAACTATTTGCCGGCAATTTGTGATCAAAACAATCAAATGAACGACGGAAGATCTAATCAGAACGACTTACCAATAGCCTAACATTACGCCTGCGGTATTCGCTCGTTTGTATAACGAACAGAAAAAAACATAAAATACATATGTAATCAAAGACGCTCTCAAATTGATGACGTCTTTTGGGCGGGCCCCTAAATTTTCTGCAGACAATTTGGTGGTAGGGTTTGGAAACAGCGTATGTACATATAAATAAAGCTACATTATCCAAACCTACTTATACCATCACATCAAACCTTACAATCGCTTCATAATAGTATTTGCTTGTATGCCTATATACGAGTATGTGAAGTATCTTTATTTTTTAAGAAGTTGTTTTCGAAATCAGCTTTCGGAAATGAGATCTAGGCGTGTTGTCAATGACATAACTATTAGCAACTAATATAGACCGAAACTTCACGTTAAGCAAAATTGTTAATAAGCAAATTAGTAAACAACATTGGTATAGTTACTTTTTAATAATATTGTCTCATAATTTTAACGGCATGTTTTTTTATCTGCTCATAGAAATTTGGTACTAGCTGTTAGATAATCTCTGACAAAAATGCATGTTCACAGAGGGAACGCTTTTGGTGTAATCTATTTGAAGACTAATAGCAGATGCGATGTAAACCAGTAGAAGATTTAGTGCAGACTGAAGCACACACACTTCCATGTGTGCACAAACAATTAGCGGGAAAGCTTCTTTATAAACAATTAAATTCACGAATGTGTGCAAGGAATATCTTCTGTTTAGAAAATTGATTTAAATTAATCCAAAACTCGAAGTGTGAAATATCGGATGAGAAAAAATAGTTGTTAATTCATTGAGTCATCCTTGTGTTATTGTCACTTGAGGATATTCAGTGGGTCGTTGATAAGAACTGCCCGTCGAGCTTGATGGCCCCGGCCCTTGTTAAAAGTTGTAGGCTGATTAAAATTTTAACACAAAATCCAATCTTCCGAAAATATCTGGGAATTCTTATATTGTAATGTACAAATAAGTACCAATGTTTTACCGGCAGGAGATAATAATAAGATTTTCACGTTCTGGCAATAACTATCGTAAAGATTATATAATCCATAATTTAGTTAAATAAATTATATTCCATCAACCTTGGAAGGTTCTGCCCATCGATCTGCACCCACCGTGAAAGGACTTCTGAACCCTATGTTTAATAATTTAGGATGAAATGCGTTACTGGTAATGTCTACGTCTATCTTCCAACTCTTCCCAGGACAGCAAAAGGTAAAAATATGTAGAGTTCTTTGGTCGCCTTGTCGGTCACAGTGTGACAAACGGCAAAAAATTTACATACTTGTGACCCACGATGAAATGCGAATTTTTCACCCCGAAACAACACGAGGGTACTTCACAGGAAAATTTCATAAACGCATGACTTGTTACTTGCCCTCGCCAGGTCCAAATTGAAAGTAAACCAAATTTCGTTATGGAACCTCGGTGTCTGTTGTTTGCCTTACAAAATCAGATTTACATTTGCCCTTTGAGTGGCCCTAATATTAGGCTACTGAGAAATTAATTGGCCTTCCAAATTATGTTACGAAATTGAAATTTTGTGCCAGGTAAATGTATCAATGCAATGACAGCTTAACAATTTAAATTTTATCCTTACCCCATGGAGCTTTTGAAAGCATCTCGAATAGAAGTTTCTAATTACAAATAAAGTAACTACAAGAAGGTTGTAAATACTATCTCATAATGTTCTCGCTATAATATTGCTTACATAATTTAACGCTTACACTTTGTTAAAGGTAAAAGTTTCATGCTTTTTTTCTTGTGATTGAAGAGATAAGATGATGATCGATGTCGCCAATAATTTAAAGTATACTCGTAATATTTTCCAATAATATGTAATATTGACGTTACCGTATATTGCGACAAAAGTCGATCAACATCATTAAACAACATAACGGATATTGGCGAAGTTAAAGCATCCAACATCAGCGCACCAATATTGGAAAAGTGAAAGTTAATCAGCAAACAAAACATCACGTTTGCAACCGTCGAGACCGCGACTGGGCTGATTTATATGTAGTATTTACGGATTACTATATGTTATATCACGTTCAACATTTCCACAGACATCATTTTACAATTAAAATTTGGTAAAGAATTTTATTATAAATCATATTTCGCAATGTTTTGATTTTTTGCGCACCGTAACGAACGAGCAAAGTGACGTACAGATAATGAGTTTTATTTTAATAAGAATAATGTTATAACAATTTGCACTATGATGCTAGAGTCACACTATCAAAATATGCTACTCTACAGTTAATACTGTTACTCTTGGCCTACCGTAACCTCCTTTATCCACAGGGCGTACAAACCAAACGAAAGTATTTTTTTAGTTCTGTAATAGATATACAGATTTCGCAAACAATTCGCTATCTTGTTTCGGCCCGGATTCCCGCAGTCCGTCTTGACTTGTGCCAAAGAATCAGTCTCATCATAAGACGACCCTTAAGAGAGACACCCTACTTCACATGATAACATTGATATTAAAAGTCTACACTAGATGTTTATATATGCTGCTTCGTCATATTTATAAACTTCTGTCGTTAAACAAGCAGATAAAAGTAATTTCGTGTTGTCACAAGAGACAGCCAATTCAAAAGGTGACTTTGGAAAAGTTTTTCTCTTGAAGTGTCTAATATTAGAACGAAACCCAAAAGCCGCAAGAATAAACTCTGTAATATTATGTAATAGCATCTACGCACCGTTGTCGTATAGACGACCCCGCATTGAAAGAATACTTTGACTAAGTTACGCAGAACCAAGTGAATAAACACGGGATTGCTATTTGACTTATTTGCAAACAATATTTCATTCGGCTACTGTTGCTTCTTTCACGTTGTTGATCATTAAAGCTGCTGTTCTATCTATATGATAATTGGAAGATACATCCAATCTTATTACTTAAATTTGTATAAATGCAATAAATCTGTATTTTCCTTTTTTTTCCATCTACGTTTTTATTCAACCCTAGATGAATTATTATATTCTCATTGGAGACCATTTTGAAAAACATTGTATTAGTACTTTATTCTGTGGATGCAGAGGATAGTTTTAAATTTCTATTTCACTTTACAGGTCCAAACCGCGCCATTGATTAGGTTCATTAGATACAATTTCGTGAAAAGTATCTATATTAATTTATATTGTTCATTATCTAATCGAACTGAATTCTAGTATTTTCATATTCGATCCAAATTTACAAATGATATTGTTACTCAAGAGAAAGAGCTTTAGAAAAATAATAGATAAAAAGAAACAGCTATTGTTAGCATACATTATGAGAAAGCTCATTGTGAACACTATTCGACCACGAAACAACAATGTTTATACCCTAACTCATGTAATATAATACCTTTATCTTGCAGTACTGCAAGCTGTCATATTAGATTTCCTCGGTGTGATGACGGTCGACCCTCGACTCGTATTAACGTTGGATGAGAAATGTGTGAACTGATATGTGAAATCTGAAGCGAAAGCATGTGAAATGTTTTTATCCTTATTCAATTATATTAAATTATGATCTGGAAAATAAGGGGTGTCACAAGGGCCCATGTTTGGTCATAAATGTTTCTTGCAGTTTACATTTACATATCTATACCAATACATTTACATCTAACACGATAGAACCAGATTTCTTACCTCCGTAATTAAGGTAGTAACAAAGGGTAACAGCAAATTATGACGAGGAAAGTCCATACTTTCAGTATGTCAAAATGTATTGGTAATAGCACCGTTTAAAAACTAAACCAAGTACTTTAAAATCTATTGTTCCAGCGGTTAATTGCCCTAAACTGCTGAGTCCGGTTTGTATTGGTCAAGTCAAGTCAGCATTAGGTGATGAGCATGAGGAATACCTCAAAATATTTGTATATCCATGTGACAGGTAAATCATCCATCTTGTGTAAGGATTAATCTTATTAAATTTCTTTAATATGTGCAGTAACACAGTATATTTATTATCCATCAATTTCTGCAGTTTGCTCTTTGGCGTATTTTTACGTTAATAGTGATACGATGAGGAATAAGTAAATTAATATATGTATATACCAATTAAGATCGTCCCTCCGTACTCAATGTGGGATATATTAAGGAGAATAATTATTATTATCATAGCAATTCCGTTCCGTTGTAATCCTATTCGGTGGGCTTATACTTCCAGCTAGCTCTGCCCCAAAATGAGATTTTTATTAATGATCTTAGCCGATCCGCTACAATGTTTGTTTCCGTTATCTTATTATCTGGAAAATGTATGCTTAATGTTCTCGTAATCTAACAATAACATATTAATTGCGAATATATGCGACGAGCCAATCATTATAACACCTGGACTGCGGGTAATGTCGAAAATTGGAGACTGAAGATACCACACTCAGATTATGTACATTTATACATCTAAGTAAAATTAAATTGTCTGTCTGTGATTTCAAAACAACTGTGTTTTCTCAAGTGCTTAGGTATAGTTATTTACAGGATACCAAAACACAAACTTTATAAAATTCTCCTCTGTCTGTCTTTCTGTTCGACCGTGTGCTAAAATAATTGAGCACTCAGTTTAACGCACAATGTAATTGGATGCTTAACTCTTGACCACTTGAATCGTGAATTTCGACGAATATGAGTTTCCAATTCAATTCCGACAGACTTTTGTTGTAGGGAGAATACATGGTTGCCCTCTGTTTTATTACTGAAATTTCAATATCGTGGCTGTAATTTGCGTAACTTGATAACCAATTGATTTCAATATTGACATTTTAATTTGTTTTAAAGTAACGTAATGACCATATTACTGTTGCTACATATGTGAAAAGTAAGTCAGGATCGACTTTTTTGATCCATCAATATCTCTATTTCATTAGAATTACATATTCGTCCTACACAAATATGAAAATGATGGTTATTTATGAGTAATTGTTGGTATGGCTCAAATTTTTTTATCCCCAAAACTTTACGAAAGTAGCCTGTAATCCATCTACCGATACTTCGATCTATCCATCAACGTGAAGTATATTAAAATAGCTTTTAAACTTATAATTAGATATGCCGGCTACGGTCTTGACAAACTTCTTTCGTCTCTTCTACTTTCATAAAATTCGTTGGACATTCACGTCTATTAGAAGTACTCTTCAAGTTTGTCAGGGTCGTAGTCGCTTTAGTTTCTGTCTATCCATGTGAGAAGTAGGCGTAACCGTATTTATGTATGTAGTAAGTTTAATCAGAAATTGAATATTTTATGATCAAATTAATTGCTATAACCCATAGATATTGCCCTGATACTATGTACATACTCGTACATATGCCTAATCAAACCAACAAAACCGAATTTTACCTCTACAAAACTATCTAAAATTAGTTGTTGTAATCCTGTATTCAACACACATCATTGTCTGCAGATATAAACTGCAGATCAAAACGTTCACAAACTGAAACCAAAATACCTCTTGTTACAGATTAAAATGACCGCGCATGAATCTACAATATGGACCAAGCATTTATGGATGGCATGAG
Organism: Agara michaeli; assembly: GCA_018245675.1. NCBI lineage: Eukaryota > Metazoa > Arthropoda > Insecta > Lepidoptera > Hesperiidae > Agara > Agara michaeli. The sequence continues at coordinate 4,686 of DWDX01002127.1, read as the reverse complement.
AGTGAGAACACTAACATGCGTCCCGGCCCGACCTGGTTGGCGACCTCAACGCTCTTCCTCTGTCTTCAGTACTCGGAAATGAAACGCGGCTCGGCCCCCGAAATCCCCCACCAAATCCCAAGCACAGGTCATCACCACAGACATCGTCATAAACCAACAGAATCCCCTCTCCTAAACCTAAACTACTATTACGATCCTATAACTGACTTTAAAGAGAAGACATATCTCGACAGGAGTCTCATCGGTTATGAGATAGTTTCCTTCGATGATGAGAAAAAGAATAGTTGGATGAAAAAAAGCGATTGGATAAATATGTCCAATGACCAAGTTGGTGAGCTAAAAGACAAGAAGCATTATCAACATTGGCCAATAAAAAGGGAGGCGGTGATTGAAGGTGATTTGGTGCTAGGAGGTCTCATGATGGTTCACGAAAGATCCGACAGTATGACGTGTGGTCCAGTGATGCCGCAAGGTGGGGTGCAAGCTCTAGAAACAATGTTATATACATTGGATATTATAAATAATAAACTCAAACTGATTCCTGGTGTGGTTATTGGGGCTCATATACTAGATGACTGTGATAGAGATACATACGGATTGGAGATGGCTGTAGATTTTATTAAAGGTAAGATATTTCAATAACAAGGTGTAAGCTGTATTTTTCAAGACAAGTAGTACCTACACTACATATTTCTGTATCTGTTTGAACAGCCACTATTTTGTTAAAACCGCTGGAAGATTTTTTTGAAATAAGAATCCCATCAAACATACTTATGTAAATTAAGGGTCAAGTTCCTGTCTAAAATTTCGTATAATCTACTTACCACTGTACTACATGTTCGTTTGATATTTGCTGCTTCGAAGCTATGTTTAACGTATCTTATTTATCTACTCTGAAAGATTTCACAGGTAGCTCATATGAATTTGGGTTTTGAAAATAAATGTCATGTGTAGATATTATACTTTGAAAACAACATTTTTTTGCAGATAAATATATTATAATATGCAAGAACAAAGTAATCGTTATAAAACCAAGCCAAACGTCCCACATCCATCAATATTTTCATATCTCATAAAACAATTTTCTCCGATACACAGGTAATTAAGCCTTCCAGTACGTATTTCCAATTAATATTCGTTGCCGCAGTTTCCTTTTTCCAATCTCGTTCGTTCATCGTGCTGTGTGATTCCAAAGGGACATTGTTTCATTACAGCTCAGATAAAGGAAATACGAAACAGTAATTAAAATAAGTAATTAATTTTTCCTAACTTCTCTTTGTGTAACATATCAGATGCGGGACACAAATCGCAATGGACCAAACAGTCATCGCGGATGCCTCGTGTGTTACCGTTTGTTCTATTATTGCTGATTAACGACAAAACCACAATTGTCGTGTTTTCGAAGCTGAATGAAGATTCTAAAAACTTTGCAAATTAGTAAACCAGAAAAGAACGTACGCTATACTTTTGACCTTAATATTACCGATACAAGTTCACTCGCAGTGTCCCCGATCACATGCATGTCGATAATTTCAATATAACGGCCCAGTAGAACGCGCTACAGAGCAAATTGGTTCAAGAGACCGACGTAGCGGCAGAAATGCGCTTTGTTTTGGCGCTCGAGCGTTCGTATTCACATTTTTCATGTTTTATGTATTGTACTTATTGGATATAAAAAGCTGTGAGATAAGATCGGAGGCAGCGGTTTGAACTATGACATGAAATATAATATTTATCAGTGTTACATTAACTATTACTTTTTGTTCTCTGTGATACATATAAAAATTATTACAATTTGTATTAAAACATGTGAATATGAGAAATATTATAGATTTATTTATTGACTTGTATGCGTTAACTTCAAGGAATGCATAGTTCTGTTAGATATGTAATACGTATAATGTGTGTGACAGGAAAATACGAATTCAGGTATATACGGAAGGTATATTCAAGAAGAATACGAATACTAGGTTGAAATTTGCACTTGTATTCCGCAGAAACGTAAATGATTCGTGCTGATTATAAGGCAATTAAGTTTGCTAGTACTTCAGGCCTTAGAACTTCGCTAAAGGCAACGATAAACAAAAAGTTACTCGGAAGTAGTGAAATCGTAAGCGTACATACCCAATTAATTTCCCGACAGTGTTAGAGGCTCACCAATACCTGTATGAAATATGACGAAGCAAATTCAATATTGATAGAATCGAGATATAATAGGCGGAATTGTATAGGACAGGGGTTCTCAAACTGTGCGCCGCGGCACGCTGATGCGCAGTAGACCTTAAACTTACGTTACAGTAATAAAGCTAGCATTCTATTTTATTTCCTATCTTTCTTAAATAACCAAAGTATTTTGGTTTAATTTTTTTGCCTATTTACGTAGCTTAATAAATTGTACCCTATTTCTATAAGCTAGGGCGCATGAAGATAATGCTATACGGCGCGCACCGACAAAGTTTGGGAACCCCTGGTATAAGCCATGCCTCGAACAGCTAATTAAAGAGTCGTTTGTGAATTCGGCTAGCTTTGTGTAAAGTTACAGAAATGCGAACAATATTATTGTAAAAGTAAGGTATGGAACCGCTTTGAAGTTCTATCAATTCCACCACAGCTTGTTTGTCAGCGTCGTAAATTCAATAGGACAAAATATAGATATCTCTTATAGGAATTTTATCAATCAATCCTAAAACCTGTCTTTGATATACCTACACAAGATGGACCAAGTAGGTTCGCCCGGGGAACTACCGTCGATACGCCTATTTCAATCAGTTGCTGGTACGCATATTTTGAATTCAATTCTACCCGTGTCTGATGTAAGTGCTCGTTGGAAAAAATAAAGGTCCCTTTCTACCTTTCACCAGCAGCTCAAGTGCTCACTTAGTACAGATTTCCCGACACTTGAGCCCTAATGCACAGAAACGAGGTAAATATTTTCTCACGCAAACAATTCAAGCGCCGACTAAGCTTCGAACAATGGCCACCACCTTGGAATATTCAAAAGAAACAAAGAAAAGGCCTTTTGTTTCAATTTTTTACGAGTTTATCAAAATTGTACCATTACAATGCTGGCCAATAAAACATTGTGGAAAAGAAGATCTTATCTCAAATAAAAACACAATGACACCTTCGTAAAGTTAATTACTTTTCTTAATTACTCTGATTCCAAACTGATGTAGAGATTACTTTGACATTATAAATGAAAGATTTTAAAATAAAAAGTTTCATACGTGGCCAAATTATGATCAAACTTAAGTCATAAAGCTATCTGCACTACGCACCCGACTTTGTTTTTATTAGAGCGAGAACATTTTAATGAACCCCGTAGCTAGACTGCAAATCTAAATTTACAATGCGATGGAAATAACAGTCTCATTATTGTGTTGTGGTGTATTTGACAACAGAACGCTGTTTCTCCAGTTACCAATGCAATTATACTTTATCCGAACCAACGCTTTGCCATCTCTCTGCTACGTCTCACACTCGTACACAAACACACATACAAAATGTAATTAAACAGTGTACATACATAAATTAATTTCAAATTACAGCTTCTACTAGAATATTAATGGTTTTGTGTGAATGCAATGCAATGGTGCAATGTATTGAAGTAGACGTAAATGGGTACAAGCCAACTAATCTAGCTTACGAATGTACAGCTTGTTATGTTTGCAGTAATAGGATTAATTAAATAATCGTAAATAATTTTAAATATAACCTTAAATATAGTTAATTAATTTATATATGAATATGTATATATGATCCAAGTTGGTTGAAATAAAAATTATTATTATTATTATTATTAAATAGCAAAAAAAAATTTAGAAATTCACTCATCTCTCTATCAGCCATGTTAGCTTAGAAACAGGGATGTCATGGAGCTCCGTAACCGTAACCGAAACTATCGGATATCCGGAGATAAAAATGTATCCGAAACCGTAACCGTAACCGTGTCCGTTGTAAAAGTTTCGGATATTTTCGGATAAGGGCGGAGAGTCTAAATAGAACAGGTCACGACAGGTTTTTATTTCATTGCTCGCGCGCGCTTTTTTCTTGTGCTTTCCGCCTACCCCGTCAGGGACCCGGAGCGATGTTATCTATGTATGTAACTATTTTTATTTCACTTTAATCTAATATCCGTAACCGAAACTATCCGATAGTAACGGATTATCCGAAATAATTAAATATCCGTATCCGAAACCGATATAAATTCATTCCTATATCAATATCCGTATCCGGATCCGAAATCCGTAGCATCCGTGCTCAGAAATATGTCTAGATTTATCTCTAACGTGCGACTTTGAACTAGACTAAAAATAACGAACACAATCACTTATACGAACTCAACTGCTGAAAATATAATAGACGATCTATCAGTATTAAGGATTTAAATCCCCATTAATATTAATATTATAAATGTGAAAGTTACTCTGTGCGCCTGTCTGTCTGCTATGCTTTCACGCCTAAGCCACTGAACCGATTTTAATGAAATTCGGTACAGATATAGACGTGACCTTGGGAAAGGACATAGGCTTAGTTAAATCGCGAAAAAGCGATCCAAGGTGCTAAAATTGGAGACAAAAGTTTGTACGAAAGTTCGTCATTGTCGAAGATAGATCCATGAAAATTGGTATTAAGTCAGTTCATCACTACATAGTATAAAACAAAGTCGCTTTCCGCTGTCCCCTA
>DWDX01002126.1:0-16017 GCA_018245675.1 Agara michaeli | reverse complement strand
CACAGGTAATCAATTGTCTAATTTTGAATCGGACTGCCGTGTGTGGAATTGTCCCCAGTTATTAAGGTTATATTGTTAATAAATTGCGGAGATCGGTTGTGTTTTGCCAAGAAATTGGATGGTTTTGTTTAAATGGAAATATTCCCTCCCTTGCAGCGGCTGTAATACATATTATGGTTAAATTTCGAATCGACGGAATTTAAGTTATAAACAATTCGCTTGTCTGAGTCTTGAAGTTGAAATAGATTTGTAGCATAAAACGGACGAACCTCTAAGGTCAATGAACATGATCATCGGCTATTGAACTTTGCCGTGAAACTATAGTTTCTTCACATTCCCAATATTACACTGAGCCGTAGACATTGTTTTGTAATTGATCTGAGTGTGATCTAAACTTAGAAGGGTTCAATTCGATGTCCAACTGCAGGTCTTCATTCGTAGAATAGAATGATTGATTTCTGCTCGGAAATTCATTAAAAATGCAAAAGACTATAGTCTTAAGTCAATATAAGACTATAGTCAAAAGAGTCTTCACATATTTCCTTCATTCATGATTTGTGGATTTCAAGGTGGTGGCAGGCAGTAGCCTTTACACGTGTTGCTATCATCTTAAAACTCTTGCCGGATGATGTGTACGGATCTTAAGCTAGAACGAGTTCGTATTATCAATTTTCAATTTCAGTTGGTCGGATTGCAACTAAAACTTAAATCGGATGGGACATTTTGTTTTTGTTGTCAATTTTGGGAAGTTGATAATGTCTCCTAGACTGTTTAATTGGTCTAGTTGATGAGGTCATCGTTGTATTTATACTGAAGATATTATGTCGTGACCACGTTTACAAATAATATATGTTTTTTTTTTTATTAATAAGCGTTTTTTATTTGAAAAGTGGTGGTGACATTAGGTTTTCCACTAAGGACTATATAAAACATTAGAGGCCATATATAATACATCCAAAAAGGTGAAATAGACCGCAACCTATTCAGCAACTGTGTGTACGAATAAGATACTCGGTACAAGGGGAAAGCTCACGAAGATTTACAAAAGCTCGTCAGATAACCATCTCGTACGTGTCGATTACAATAGAGCAATTTTGTAAGAGTTTGCATGTTTGTTATAACATACAATGTTTGTTAGAAACATAACATAGTTTACAGCATTTAAAATTTGTACTACTTATATCTTTTGTAATGTATTTCTTTCTTAATACAACTATTTTCAGTTTTAAACTTCTGTAAAAATCCGCACATTGCGGTCTTTAGCACTATATCAAATTGACTTTTTACTTTTCCTGTTAATTGTTTCATTAAGGATGTTTATATATCGGTACTAGTGATTCTCCAGATCGTAATATAAACATGTTTAACCCTAATTATCTGACTCTCTAGTTAACCTTTGTTTTAAGCAGTCTTATTTATTCGATTTTATTGTTCCACTCCTGGATGCAGATCTCTCGTAGTGAAAGGTTTGTAGTCCTTAGTTTATCACACTGGCCAAGTGCGGATTGGCAGGCTTCACACATCTTAGAAACCTTATACATTTTTATAACATCACTTAAAGTGTGCAGGTTTCCTTGCGATATTTTCTTTCGCCTTTATAGCGACTGATATTTACATTTTTTATGTTATACCTAAAATACACGTAATAAGTTGGAGGTACGTGCCAGGATTAAACCCAGACCCCCCCGGAGTGAGAGGCTGAATTTTAAACCAGTAAGCAATCGTGCTAATAATTATAATGCTGCCATATATTTCAATAATTTGACTTAGTCTTTACACTCACTCTATATTGTATCAGACATTGCATTGTGGAAAACCTGTTACAAATCAAACTAACATTACTTCACAATGGTTGGCGCATAGAGCAAGTGGAGTCCCATCCCGGTAGGCGTAAGGAAACGTACGCAGTGAAGCGATGTAAAGCTTACACCTCCTTACATACCTACTAGCAACAAGAATTTCACACCTAAGCGGATCATTTCCGGGTTATTGACTCGACAAAGGCTAGCTTAACGACAGGTGGTCCGCTTTCCGGATTGCCGCTTCTATAACATAGAAAAAAGTCGTATCTGAGTAGTAAAATGTTTTATAAATACCGTAAAAAGGCACTAAACCTAAAAAAATATGCCATAAATTAAAGATGGGGCGCACTCCCATTATCGTCCATTAATTTTTAACGGGCCCAATGCTGTTTATGGTCATAGAGTTAATGGCATGACAAGACCTGCTTACCTTCCTATCTTAGATTCTAAGCCTTTTCTATTCGATGATTTACAATGGAATAAATAAAATGATAAGAAAATGGTCTTAAGGTCCGATTTGCTGATATAGTTGGTTCGAATCCCACCCAGTATACATATTTATGTCATGGGGGGCCATATCACAAGCTCAGTCTTATTTGGGATCAGGTAGCGACGGGTGACGTAATTCCGAAATTTCATTATTGTTAATCGTGTACAGGCTTTACAACAAGACGCTTCCAAAAACCTTGAAGCAGGATTCGCACGTGTAACTTGAACAGTATGTTTCGGGAATGTAAATAATTAATTAAGATTTATACCATTCATACTGATTGTTTATACATTTGTTGTGTTTCGAGTATTTTCATTTATGTGATGAGTGTATGACTCAATCCTCTGGTTTTAATAATATTGAAGTGTTATTTAAGACTGTAAAGGTCCGTAGGTTGACTACTTTAAACTTATATTAATAAAATCATAAGGCATTTTACTGTAAACGATCAATAATAAATTTGTGTTTCACAGGTTGTTTAATTTTAACGAAAACTCGCAACTAGGCATTCCTGCTAAGCCTTTAATAATTAATAAGACTCAGTAGGCGCTATAGTCTGAAGCTAAGTTTGATAGCTGAAGTTGACTACAGAAAATTTGTGAAATAACTTGAATAGAACAGATGTTTGTTTTGAAATGTAATATATAATATGCCTATATCCCTGTTCCAAATCTAGGATAAATATTACTTAGGAAAGTTCACCCACATTCAAATAATTCGGTCATCATAAAACCTTTTTATATCTCACATAACCGTCATTCGTCGATGGACCTAGTTTTCGCATCTTATATGGATTATGACGTGCCCATATAACAGCCGTAAACTATTTCATGCCCAGTAAAGGGATAGGAAGAAGTGAACACAGTAAAGTCGCGCGTAAATACAAGAGAATTACAAGCAAAAGGCGACAGGAAATGAAGTGGCTGATTTATTAATGATGTATCAGTTCAAGTTCGATTTGACTCTGAGAAACCACGCCAAGCCGCGCCTTAACATTGAGCTAGCAACATAACACATTTTGTTTCACCACAATTGAGGAACGTTGTTGACAGAAGCTGTTATTTAAGGAAACTCGAAAGGTCTTGACATCCACTTTGATCTCACTTTTTCTTGCAAGTTTTTTGTGACGAACCTTATCTCAAATGTATGTTCTTGATGGAATGTCAAGTTATAAATATAAGTTCCGACCAGGTGTAGTCCCGACTTGGGGCCAGGATAACAGTAATGTATGTCATTCGCCAAACACTCTCCCAACTCGCTGTATGCTCGCTTCAGTTTAAGCAAGGCTTTACTTTGTTAACAGATTGAGATAATCGTTTCGGTTCTTAAAAGCAGATGCGTTTAGGCGATAACCGTAAACGTAAGTGTTATGGTTTTGATAACGTTTTTATCGGTTTCACGTAGACACACATATGCAGTACATATGCAAGCCCTTTATACGTCCTAAGCTCGGGGCTCTTTCCTAGCTGATATAGGTCGGGAGCATACTCGACCACGCCGTCCCAATACAGATTGCCCAAGTGCCTGGTCTCGTGGTCGTGCGGTAGAGTCCCCGACTGCAAAACTGGAGGTCGCAGGTTCGATTCCCACCCAGGACAAACATATGTGTGATGACCACATTTGTTTGTTCTGTGTCTAATCGTAACAAAATATCTATGTATATAAGTATTATATAGTATGCGTATATGTATGTGTATCAGCTGTCCGGTTACCATAACACGGGCATTCAATTGCCTAATTTAGAATCGGATAGACGTGAGTGGAATTGTCCCCAGTTATTATTATTATTGAGTGTGCTTAGTATTATGCGGTATTAGTACTGAACATAGAGAAGGGAATGTAATGGTTCTGAAAATCTGATATGTTAAAAAATACAGGATGTTAATTTTCCAGGACTTACAAACATAATACATACATACTATCTAACACCGTCTGTCTCCCTCAGACTTCGTTCGACCTTTCTCTATTTTTAGTCCTTAATACGTGTACCTTTATTAAAGGTACTCGACTCGTCCTTTAAGAATTTATCGTACTCTTATTTTATTCAGGACTATAAAACAGATTTGTTTTTCATATTGTTAACGTTCATTTTTCATGTTATTCATTTATTAACATCAGTTTTATTAATATCAGTTTTATTAACATTAATTTATATATCGACATAAAAAACAACAACATTAAAATTAAATCATTGACTGTAGTAGTCATTGAATGATATTCAAGACGATTCAATTAACTCAGATTTCAACAGCAGAGTACTGAAAATATATAAATCAGGAGCCTTTAGGCGAGCTTATTGCAGTTCAGCGTTTACTACAAAGAGATTTACTAGTCCTTAATTAATTGCATCTACAGTACTAAAATGCGTGGTAACAAAGTTAGGAGTTAGGCGACTATGTTAGGATAGACACTGGGATCTCCTACAGGGTCGTGCAAGGAATCGTCTCTTTATGGTTATCGGTATTATGTTCTTCATACTTTTAACACCTCTCAGAAATCTTTCAGGTCCCAAATTATTGCGTAAATATTATTGAGTTTGAGGTTCATTGATTCATAACATATTATACTAACGACACTCATAATATCGGTATGTATTCGTACCTATTTTAGATTCTCGACACAAAACAGTACAAGTAACGAAGCGCAATAACATTCATGTTTTTCCGGAAATTGAGACTAATATTATTTCAATCCCAATTATATTAATTAGTCATGACCCACAGTGACTAATTTCATACAAATCCTTCAAATTCCGTATGAGAATGACGTTACGACTTAGATTAATCGACTTATGTTTTCGCAACTGTCATATCCTGTTCATATTATTTATCTTATGATTAATATAATATTAGTAAGCATTTTATAAAGTTTGTAGAGCCACCCGCGTAAAACTACTGTCAGTAGATCATAAAACATAGGCGGACCTTCCCCGGTCCACTCAGCTCGCCATTAATACAAACACTCATAACATATAACACTAGAAAATGGCCTATGAAGATGAATAAGAATTTTTAGAATGGATTTCTTAGTTTTAGTGATTGATTTCCACAAACAAAAATTCAGCAAATGAACTAATTTCATCTCTATAATGTTTAATAGGTACGGAATAAAGAGGTTGAAAAAAGGGAAGCATATATTCAAATGTGTAAATGAAGATTCCTGAAAAGATAATAAATAATATCGCCTCGATTTCAAAGTTCACAATTTTCTATATACGCTGATAACATAAACTGGAAGGTGAATTTTATCAAAATAATAAACAAACTATAATTTAAATTTCATTGTATTGTATTTTTAACAAAGTAACATTTACAAGTTCATTCTAATTATAACAATGAGTATTTACAAAGGTACAAGTGATAGGTACAAGGTCAGAAATGTCTATACTAAAGCAACTATACATGGATCAAACATTATTTTAAGTTATAGAATATTTAATACAGGAAAAGCTTAAATATCCAAAAATATACATTTATGTAACAATTATTTGCCCTTTATTGGGCTATGCGTGCATCATAATACATTTATCAGACCTGTAAATGTATTACGATATTTTTCAGCTATATTACTTTTGACTAATTGTTTATCATCAAAGTTTAACAAACACAGGATAAGCATTGAAATATTGTTCAATATACAATATTTCTCCTACTTGCTTAATCTATATGCAACCTAAGAAATAGTATGCACCGTAGCCATAGAGTTTAAATATTTTTCTTGAGCAAACAAACCATACACTGTCAAAATAAATTCAAATATATAAACACGTTTAAAATATTATTATGCTTCATGATTATTACTTCTTGTAGATGGCACGCGCTCCGCAAATTAAAATGTAACAGAAAATCAAACATGAAATAAATAAATAATAATTGCTAGTCAACATTGTCCTGCAGTCAAAATAATATTACTTTTATAATGCATGAATTGTATAAAAAAGTACAAATTCATTTTCCCTAAAACACTTGTAAGAATATCAATGTTATGATAATTATTTACAAATATACAATTTACAAGTATACAAGGAATTGAATACATTACAATATCACGTGTATTTCTAAAGGGAAGTGAGCGTGAAGTTGAATATTAAGTTATTACTTTACACAATAATTAAAATAACTAACGTATTTAAAATAAAACTAAGACGCATCGGTAGGAAAAACATCCAGAAACACCTTCTGGAAACTGATGAAATATACATTTGTAACTTCATAATAAATATAACGAAATGTTTGTCTTAATCAATTGATTACAATTATCATTGCCAGTAATTTTTACACGAACTGCAAAAATCATCCAATAAGGTTTCGAAATTTTTTCTTAGTCCTTCTAATTAGTTAAAACTGCAAAATTAATAGCTGTCGAATCATGTCCTTTAAATTCCTTAAAAACATCATTTCACCATTTAATACTATCACATACACTTCACGGTAATGGCCTTGCGAACATTAACCTTTCGCTCCCTTGTCGTCTCATGATTTCCGCTGCGGCCGGCGTCGCAACGAACACTGCAGCTTGTCCTCCTAATTCCATGAAACTCCTTCTTTTCCTATTATTCCCACTAGATTTTCTATTCAATTTCATTTCGAACAGATCTTCTGCTTCACTGTGATCATAATCGATCATCGGCTCGTTTATTACTTCCTTTCTTCGATAATTCTTTTTTCCATTTAAAAAGTATGAATGAGGCACATTTACATTTGGAGTTGACAGCTGCTTGATTATTCTCCCGCCGGATCCAATTCTCTCGAAGGGCGGAAAGTGTCGTTGGAGATTTTCTGAGAACGACTGGCGTCTGTGATTATATCGACGAGCGTCTAAGGGCTGATGGGCGAACGAGGCTCGCCGGAGGAACCGTTGATCGTGGTTGGAGTATGGTTTTGTCCGGTCTTGGTTGTGGTTCGATTTTAAAGAATCTTCATAGCTGCAGCTAGAAGAATTAAAACAACCAATCATGAAAACTTCAAAGCAGATTGAGATAAAATATGTTTTCAATATTCATCAAAATTTATCTTCATTTGTGCTATAAGACAAATATACGTACCCAAAAGAAGGACGTAGAAAAAATACAGCTACGCTATGAGATTGAAGATTATTTTTATATCAATGGCAAATACATTGCTAGCCCTTAGGACTTGTTTAGGACGTTGAACTGGTATATCAGTAAAATCAGTTGCTACGAGTATATTACAACAATCAATTAGTGCTCACCCGCTGCTCTCCTCTGAAGTGTGGGTGCTGGACTGGCCACAAGGACACCTTCCCGCTTCAGCGATCCCCGAGTCCTGGCCACTGGAATTCACTGATGTTATCGATGTGTCTTGCCCTTTTCTGTTTTGGCGTAGGTATATGACCGCGTGTTGGTTGTGGAGTATGGAACAGATTTTGATGCTTTGTAATATATATATTTAATACAGAATACAATACTCGTGTTAGTAATAAAAATATAGTGTACAGAGAAATGTATCAAAAGGAAAACTATTTCAATAATGCACTTTTCAGGCACCGAATACAATTTTTTACATAGACGACGTCACATGAATATTCCTGGCTGTAATATAATGATAATGAAAAATCTGTTAGATAACATAATAAGTAGGCCAATCATTTTATAAGCACGAAGGAAATTTTAATTATTTTATATTCGAGGTACGAAAGCTCTTAGTAGAAAATTGAAATTATCTTATTCATCATTAATAACTAATCTTTTTATGCTTTACTTTTTGTATACCGATAATATATTTTGTCACTGATGATTTTATGTATTTATAATAATAATGTTTTAGTGATACTGACTGACTGATAATAATAATTGTTTTAGTGTTTCGTAAGACAGGCTTTGTGTTAGTCATCACTGTCAGTAGTGGAGACACGAGAGAAGCATTTTGTTTGTTACACGTTAAGTTATTTGATTGAAGAAAAACAATGGAGCGAAATTTAATCCGAGTTAGAATCCTGTAATCTGTCAATTGTGTGGTTCGCTTAAAAGCTTAACTCGAAATAGGAAGGCAGGGTTTTTGTTTCAAGCTTTTGTCTATAGAAATGTCCAAATTAGAATACGTAACATGTATTATTACGAATTTACGTAATCATTATTCCTCTGTTCATTAGACACCTAGAATCACTACATTTGATTCATAAAGTTGCCTTACAGTAAAATATATATAGGTTAGCTCAATCACCATTCAAATAGCTAAAATATCATGCTTTAAATGTTCGGTATCATACCTCTTCTGCAAAGGTCTTTGATTGAATTTGATGCACATTCTTTCGTGTTTTTGATTGATGATTTCCGTTCCGTTCGCATCGAATTGGTTTTTGATACATTTTTGATGTGCCTTTCCAAATTCTTCCACCGTGTTGCCATGAGGACAGGTCTTCTTCAGGGTACTTTGGTTAATAACATCGATATAAGAATCGGCTTCACTGTAAGATTGATTGAGTTCCTGGCACTGGTTGCCACCCGATGGAAAGAGACCGCCGAACTTAGTTAAGTGCTCAGTTGAGAAAGCGTTAAGGCGTTGTTGGGAATATGGTTTGTGGCGTTTTCTGTTAAGGCAAAAGATAGAAGAAAAGTCAGTTAACGGGTTAATGTATTGGACACGATTTGAATTAAAGAATGGATATGAAAATGGTTTTTGAAAACTAATTTTATCAATTTATCGCTGGTACATTTGGATAATGTACTTAAACAATACAAAGTTTTGTGAAATATAAAAAAATTACGCTAAAGGGATCAATTGTTAAATTGTCATTAAAATAGTCAAAATGCAGGGATTTTCCAACCGTTCTCAATACCATTCAATTTCAAATCTATATTCTTATAGAGAATATACAGTAGATCTAAGTGTACTATACAATATTATTGTGCGCGAAACTACATTAGATGAGACGACAGAAATAATAAAACCAGACAACATTGGAAGTAATTTATTCAGAATTAACATAACTAATACTAATAAATGTAAAGAAAGGAATAAGTTAATAAATAATAATCGTAAGGAGATATCACAAATGCAGACAAGCTTTGATATTAAAGATTGGCATTTGAAAGCCTTCACATGAAATAATGGGGCGCATGCTTTCGTTTGTGATGATGGTCGTGTCTGAAATGCAACGTAGAAAATAAAAAGTCGCTTACCTTTGCACAACTGAAGCCAATATATTAAATACTGCTCATTAATTGATAAGAAATCAGGTTCGTAGTAGTTTGTACTAAGTTTGTTAAAGAGTTATAAATCATTTAAAGAGGGTAGGTATTCCCATTAGACTTAACGGTTGCCAATTTTTTGTCCAGCTAGGATATCTTACAGTTTCAAAGATTCAGAATGATGTTTGTATTAATAATATAAGTTAATAACTATTTTATCAAATTATAAGCAGTGAATTTAAAAAAGGAGAATTATAAATAATAAATTTGTAAAAAAAATCTGATATCAGTATGTCTCAATAGAATGCAATTTAATATTTTGGACTTTTTCTTTTTCAACGAGCATTAATAAAGAAAGTGTTTTTACCTTCTTGTCCTCCTAACACACAGTATGCATATAGCGGTGGTGCACGCTCCGATAAATACCAAACATCCCAATGCTACTACGCTTATCTCCATTGTGCTTAGCATCTTGATTGTTCTAGCTTGGACCATGGCAGTGTCGCCAACTTCAAGCACCTTAAACCCGACTAAATCGTGACGCAAATCCACTTCTCTTTTTAGCAATGATCTGTAAACATATGCACAGCAAGATAATTATTAAAGGAAATTCGAATTCGTAATACCTTTAGCAATACCGATAATAATTTGATAAATAATAAATATATGTAGCCCAATACACTTAAAGTTGTTCTTGAGATGAGTCACACAAAAGTCTGTGAGGCTAAGTTAGGTACAACACCTGACGACTCAGTGTGTTTGTCTACAACAATCTTTAAAAGACAAAGCCAAGTTTCCAAAAAATAAGCATTCCAAAAGTAATTGATTCATTATTTAAAACTAGTCTTGACATATACAATACATCTTTTAATTGACGTGTTTCTGGTATACTATAAAACATTTTATAGATTCAGAAAGCATAACATATAAACTGACATGATTTACTTACTTCTGCAAAATATCCATATCAATAATAGCATTAGACATTGGGTCCACTGCGTAAATATATATATCAGTTCTGTAAAGAAATGTAACAATATACAAATTTATCAATTTGCCGATAAAGATGAATGACAAACAAGCCATTAATAACGATAATATACTAAATTAAAATTGGATAAGTAGCTCTTCATCCAACCATTTTCTTCGTGTTCCCAGCGAAACACCCGTCGTTCTTTTCAAACAAGCGTTTTGCCCTTGTTTCCTTAAGAATATCATGGAAATCTGTTCTGCCAACAGCTCGTAGCAATTTTACTACAGGGGATTTTTAAGCTGAAATAGAATATTTCACATAGTCATTAATTCAATGATACTCACGCGTATTTATCCATCGTGGTCTTCGCACTTGTTTCCAGTCTCCTAATCCGTATGTCAAACCCTGTCATATTTGAAAGGAATTGAGTAATATTTTCCATTTCTTTCTCGACTTCCATTGGCTTGGCTGCCACAACGAGCACCAACTGTTTATTCTCGTCTAATACATAAACCTGAAATAAGACAATAAAAATGAGAAACATTTTAAAATTCCAGGCCACATTGTTGAGAGATTAGCAGAACTTGACATAGTTTCAGTGTATAACATTTTGAACCGATGAAATTAAATAGGTACAGTAAATAATAAAATTGCATTAAAAGGACTGCGTAACAAATATCAACTCGGTAATCTTTGCAGCTGAAAAATGTAAAGCAGCTTATGAGATATTACAAAAACTCGCACGAAAGAAGTTTTTTTTAACACTCTTTTAAAAGTACGGAATGATCTTTGAAGCGTAAAGTCACGACCTACTTTTAAACTAGATATGCTTGAAATCTAAAAACCAATATGCCAGACTTACAAGAATTGCTAAATTTAAAGATACAAGGAAAAACTATTTCGTTACTGTTTATCTTGTCTTCAAGGCCTTCCATTCATTTGTCAAGTTTAGCTGAAGAACTTGTAGAGCAACTAGAATTTTGTTGACTTCGATGAGACAGAATTACAAAGCGTGTAAAATCAAAGCAAATTTGGGACCGTAAATAATTTTTAAAGTTTTTCTTACAAACTTTGATTGTAGAACGATGTTTTTTCAAGTAAAAGAGGTTACATTCAAATTTGTGACGAAAGTCAGATACAGTGTAAATCGTGAATAACTTGAACGTAAATAATATGTTCTTTAATACAATTAAGATAAAATTAACTAGAAAATATAATACGTTTGTTACTTACAAAAACATTGGCAATAGCCGATCGCCCATCATCAGCACCTCGTCTGTCAGTTGCCTTCACGTCGAAACCTATGATATGTCCAGCATCTTTGGAAAAACTAGCTGCAGCCCTCACTCGACCAGTCACAGAGTCCACGGTAAACCTGGCGCCCTCAGAATTAATCACTTGATATCGGATGTCGGCATTGATTCCTATATCTGCATCTGTTGCCTATATGTCAAGATTTTATCATGTTTTTTTTGTAACTTTGTAAAATTTGTGAATGATATTTCATAATTTATGGACAAACAGTAAATAACAATCCTACCGTTTGAAAATAATGCATAATAATAATATCCGAGCCGATTTCAAAATAAATTAACTTTAAATGAATTGAATATGAATACTGAAAAGTCTTATTTCTCATTATAAATGCCATCAAAAGATCAATACAGTTATACGAATAAATACTGACGTCAATAAAGAATAGTTTATGAATGCAAATAATGTAAGCAATCGTTACCTGCAATTGGATAACCTCATATCCAAATGCAGCAGTTGTTGGGATGGCTGTTACCATTGGTCGGCCTCCATTGATAAACCTTGGAGCATTATCATTAACATCCTTCACCCTTACGACAACTTTTACATCGAACTTCGTCATTCCTTCTAGGACATCGTCTGACACTGGGTATATCATATGCGGCAGCTCTCTACTGATCTTTTGTCTCTCAGCTCTTATTATAATTTCATAAATTTCTCTAGTTTCTCTATCTGGACTTCTAACCAAATATAATGTGCCATTGCGAGGATCAATCACAAATGACTTTTTAATATCTGTATCATTCTCATTTAAAATGAAATATTTCATTTTGAAATTCTCATAATACTCTGTGAGATTTAAAGTTATTAGTTCCACTGGTGTGTGCACATTTTCTTCGATTTCTAACTCGTAGTATCTTGATATGAAAACTGGTTTGTCAGAAATCTCTATATCGTCCGGAACGTCTTTAACCGTAAGCATTACTATTGCCGTTGAACTTAAGCTTGGTGAGCCCAAGTCAGACGCTATAACGGAAATGTTGTGTACCGTTTGACTTTCATAATCCAATCTACCAGTCGTAGTTATTATTCCTTCCTTGGAATCTATTGCAAAAATATTGAGTTGATTTTTTCGTTGTGGTAAACTGTATAAAATTAAGCCATTTCCGTTTCCTATAAAATCAGAATCGTTCGCATATACTCGTAGTATTATAATACCAATAGGCGCGTTTTCTTCTAAGGCCACTTTGTATACTGGCAACATCATAACGGAATCGAAATTATGATTAGAAATTTCATCAGCTTCGGGATGTTTCCATTCTAGTAATTCATCATAGGCAAAAAATTTCGGCGCATTGTCATTAACATCTAAAACTTGTACTTCAACACTAACGGAAGATGACAATTTCTTTTCGAGACCATTATCCTGAGCAACAACTGTTAAAATATATTTATCTTCTTTTTCCCTGTCTAATTCACCATTCACACTAAAAACTCCGCTCAACGGCGATATTTCAAATGGAATATCTATTCCAAGCGGTTCAATAAAGTAAGTCAAATTAGAATTTTGACCAAAATCAGCATCGGTCGCATCTACTTTGCCTAAAATTCTCCGGCTATACTGTGCCTCTTCTACATTGAAATTATACCAAGATTTTTTAAACATTGGGAAGTGATCATTAATATCTTTAATAAATAATCGGATTGTAATATGGTCGTTTAGTTCTCCGCCATCTAATGCTGAAACATTTAATCGAAATTCTGATTCTGGAGGTAAAGTTCGTGCGACAACCACATGGCCATGTCTCTCATTTATAACAAAAAATCGTTTCAGTTGAGCCGCATTTGATGGGATGGCGTATGGAGGCATAAAAACTTCAGATATAAATTCATATCTTATTTGTCCATTCGGACCGCTATCCTTGTCTATCGCATTCAATTTTAATATGGTAGTCCCAACGGCTACATTTTCTGGAACTATAAATAATGGGCCAGATGAATCTGCTACAAGTGAAAATTTATTTTTTGGTTTAGTTTCTACTTTAGTAACGGTTCCGTTCAATTCGTTTCGTTTTTCCCTATATATTTTAATAGTGGTCTTTTCATCAGCTTCTAATAATTCAATGTTTTCTCCAAGTGGAATTACTATTTGGTTGTACATCGGTTTATTGTCATTTTCATCAGTAACTGTTATTGTTAGTTTTGTTTCTGAGCTAAGACTGCTTTTATCTCTTGCGACAATTTTTAATAAGTAAACGCTTTTTTCTTCCCGGTCTAATTTATCACCAATGTAAGTGACAACACCTGTGCCTTCACTGACATTAAATAAATCGTGACCATCACCAAAAAGAGTATATGTGAATATAGCATTTAGTCCTATATCAGCATCTTTAGCATATATTTTGTGCTTCATTTTTACTTCTGTACCTTTTTTAGAATTCTCACTGATAACACCTTCATACGCCGATGACTCGAATATTGGTGGATTGTCATTTTCATCATCGACATAAATAGTTACTTGGTATAAACCAGCTCCGGATATTACACCTTTATTAAATTCAGCAATCACAGTCATCCTATAAGTATCGCGTTTTTCTCTATCCAAAGGTTTTTGAGCGAAAATCGTTCCATCTTTCCCTACAAGTAATAAGTGATAATTAAAATAGGTACTGACAAATTTATTAGTTATACAATGACATTTAAACTTACCTATAGCAATGTCATCTGTGACATCTTGCTGATTGGCGATTATGAATTGAATGTTTGCACTACTGTTCGATGGCATAGCACTTATATTGACATGAAATATTTGCCCAATCGTTGCACCAGCAATATTTTCCTTAACTCGAAACACCAGTGGTGATTGCGTTCCCCTTGAAAAAAAAAACATCGTTATTGAGAATCAAAAGCTAAATAGTAACATTATAAAGAGTAAATAATTACTTCAAAAAGACACCTCTCTCGTCATTCACATCGACGACGTGAACTGTGGCGTTGGTCGATATTGTAACGTTTAGCCTTTCTTGTATAGCTACAGCCTCAAAGTCATACATCGGACGATCAAACTTTACGAGCTCATTTATGACTGTTATGACACCCGAACGTTCCTCGACAGCAAAGGGTACTGAAAAACCATGTTGTCAATGGCATACCCGAATATTACAATATTATTACATTTTAATAACTGACGTATACAATTAAGAAACCTTTCATACGTACCGCCTTCTTCATATCCGTGTAGCAAATCATATGATACCTCTGATTTTTCCATAGCGTCATTGACACGTATCTGGCCAACACTAGTTCCAATACCCACATTTGATCCAACCCAGAATTCATAGGGTGCACCAATAAAATCAGGTCGTTCTGGCTTAGGACCTAACAAAACATATTTACATGAAATCAGTAGAAAAGAAATCTTTTAAGCCAACAAAACCTCTATTATGTAATTACTATATTACAAAAAAAATCACCTTTCTGAGCTCTAGTAACATCAATGGTAACAACAGCTAAGGAATATCTTCTCTCGCTGGGATTTGCTGGTTGGTCTGATGCTTCAATGAATAGAGCATGCCTCCCTTCTAATATAGGTGATTCAGCTAAACTCACTAACCCTGTTTTCGCATCCACTTGAAATGGGGATGTGATAGTCAAATTACTAGTTCTTTGTAAATCGTATAGAACTATTCCATTTCTTCCTAAGTCCGGATCGACCGCCTTCACTTTACCTATGTAAGTGCCAATCTTTGCATTTGATTTTACAGCGAATTCATAAAGATTGCTCGGCACAAACGTTGGATTATTATCATTTGCGTCGAGTAACGTAACTTCTACGGTAACAAACGACATTAATTGGTGTACATCTTCGAAATACTCGATATTTTCGCTTTTTGTTCCTATTTTATCAGGAAACACGTACATGGTTTTGTTTTTCAAATTGGTTCTGGGTGTCGTTGGGCTTCTGCGCCACTTTGAGAGCCTTTGCTTATCAAGGAAAGTTCCTACCACACTTGGATTCTTTTCCTTTGCGTAAACTTTCATACGTAACGATGCATGTTGTTCTCTATCCAAGACGGTCTGAAATCAAAATAACATAGCCAAACGAGAAATTACAAATAAGATTAATTTAGAGACTTTCCGGTGTCTCTTTTTTATTCTTTTCATCTTTTAAGTTTAGGCTGAGCAGCATTAGACTACGGTTGATTATAATAATATTGTACTCGTTATGTGCTATTGCGTAGGATAATTCTGAATGCTCTACTTTATATCACACTAGCTGACTCGGCAAACGTTGTTCTGCCCTAAAAATGATTAAAATAATGGTATAATAACTTAATCTCATATATGT
>DWDX01002125.1:0-16019 GCA_018245675.1 Agara michaeli | reverse complement strand
CGGGTGAAGCTGTAGAGGCCACTAAGGTCAACAGCAAAACGTCAATTAGGAAAAAAAAAAAAAAAAAAAAAAACTTTGGATGATAAGTAAAACTTTGACCATTATAATGCCCTTTATACTAAGTCCATTCAACTCTACCTAGATCAAAATGATCCCATACATTCGCTAACAGCTATCGCTATTTATCCCCTCTATACTTTCTGTCTTAATAATAACAACAACAACAACAACATACCATCACGCCAGGGGTAAAGGGGTAGGCAGACGGCACCGATTGCCAAATATCTCTGTCCTTACAAACCAGACGTTCTTCGTCTTCATTAGTAATAATTATAACGATGATAAATAAAAATTGTACATAAATCTAACTCACAGAAACATAAGTAGGCAGCATTAAGGATTCGCACGCGTCCAGTTACATTACGGATTGGTTAAGCGATAACGAATACATAAAAAAAATGTTCGAAGCCAGGCGAAGTACGAGTACGAATCAACATTCCCAACTAACATACTAAACTAAGAAAAGGTGTTCTACAAACGTTTAAGCGTAGTACAACTGCCGTTAACGAATCAAACGCCCGTTAGTCGTAGGACGTAATGAGTTCGATACGGACCGCTATGCTCGTATAAACGGTAACATAGATAATATAGTAAAGAATTTGGTCGATAAGATAGATATAGTAAAGAATTTGGTCTATAAGTATTCATTAATATAGGTAGACGAATAGGTGAGGCGGATGTTCGAGCAATATTTATGTAGTTTAAAAACGAAGTTGCAGACGTTTCGTTTGAGATAAATGCACCTAATATTAATAATAATTAACATTTATATTTAAAACCCAGTAAGACATATCTCTTTAATAATATATTATTAATACTAAATATTCCCAGTGACGGAGCTAAGGCGCTGAGTATGCTGAGTGCGAGTTCAACAAATATATTCACGGCGAGAAGCGACTGTGAGTTGCTATGGTATTGACGTATCGAATGTCAAATTTTGTATTTCGTACTCTCTGAGCTCTCGAAACAACCAATCATGTACGATAACGTCCCTCACTGCCAACTGCTATTGACATTCGGACTCTCAAAAATTAGTTCCCCATTACTGACACTAGTTGGGGCTGTTTCAATTGCATACAAATTGTAGTTTACGCTCTCGCGAACGACTAGAGAAGAGAACTCGCACTAGGTACACAGTTCATTTGTTTAACGAATGATATTGAAAATTCCAAACACACTTCTACCTACACCTGGGCCAGTCCCAACGGTAATAAAGATGAAAAGATATGTAAAGAATATTCATCATACAATCAAGCCACTTAATCTATATATATATGCAATATTGTTTGCAAAGGACCGCCGGAAGGACGCGGATCTGAGGAAATCGTTTCAGCCTGGCCAGGGAAAGAGAAACGAACGAGGTTTGTCAAATACAATATTAAAGGAAATTCATCTTTAGGGAATCACAAGATGGAATCACCGTCAAGAGTTACGTTCAGTGAATATAAAACGGAAGCGCTGTACACGAGACACAGCCGTTGTGGAGTAAGTGAAACTTATTGCGCGTGTTACGTAAAGAGAGTATATGTATATATTCGTATGTAATCAAACCAATGACATTCACTTATGTATATTTTGATCGTACCATAATATTCTCTCAAATCTGAGCCAAACTTCAACGACTTTGGCATGCGGACGGACGTGTAATTAGCCTTGGTCCTGTAGTGTTATTCTGGATTTGCACTGGCTCCTTCTGCCTCCGTTACAATCACGGATATACTTATCGGCGGATCTAGAGACCGCTTTACTGAACTGCCTATATTCTTAGATGGTTGCGGTTTCTGCGTTTGACTCAATAGAACGCGCTCCCTATAATCAGAATTGTACATACATATTATGACGACAATTCAATAAAACCTATTGTTTTTATTTAGGAAATTAAATTAGGCAGTTCGTGAACCGAGGGGTCGCATAAGACACTTATTGAATAGTAACGGATGAAATGTCTCGCCCTGTAAAGTTTTACATTTGTCACATGCTTTATTGCTTTACGACTGGGGCCGTTGTATAAATTTACATGTAATAGTACAGTTTCAAGATGACAAAATCTCTTGCTACGACGCTTTTCGTTATATGTGACTTTTACAAGCGTCCCCTTCTACCCATTTCGAAAGATGTTTCACGTCAAGTACACTTTGTAAATCTTAAATGCGTAGCTATTTATGTACAACCACAACGTTGGAACATAAAAAATGTAGAACTCTATGAAATACTTTTAAAGCGTGTTAATTGTAAAAGCAAATGTTTTTGGACATTTTGTCTACCCTTTCTCTCTTCTACTCACTCGCAATGCAACAAGCCAAGGACGCTATGTTTTAATTAAGTTTTCTACTTTCCTCAACCACCGTTCAGGTTGTATGTGAGGTTTATGCTAATTTCGTAACAAGGGTTTTAACTTTTAATTAAAACGGCTTGTATATTATAAATGAACATCTGAGTTTACATAGTTGCTGACTGTTATGAGGAACTTTTTGAACTACCTACGTATATTGTATGGTTTATAAGATACCTTTTTGCTTTTACGAGTATGTAGTTGAAATATTTTGCATTATATTCTTAGTGACCATTTGCAGCTTGCAACCTTTTATACGCCCTAATGCTGGACATGATTTGTTCCGGCTATTACGTGAACTCTGAAACATACTCCACCACGCTTATTGAATGCGGTTTGTCTCAGGAATGCTTCCGTTAATTGATCATATACATATAGTACATATCAGTAAAACAGAACCAACTTTATATATTTGTAACTTTGATACAGTAGAACGTCGAAGCAAATAAGATGATTCATTATTATTTGCCATTGATTAATCAACATTTTAGGATGACTTGTTTTCGTAGAGAAATTGCTTTACAAGTTACCGACACTGCGTAGAATTGTTCAAATAAATAGAAATTGCAAAATTCCACTCAAAGCGTAAAACGGGCGCGAGTAATGATAGCAAAAAAAACTTAGCTCAGCGA
Organism: Agara michaeli; assembly: GCA_018245675.1. Lineage (NCBI taxonomy): Eukaryota > Metazoa > Arthropoda > Insecta > Lepidoptera > Hesperiidae > Agara > Agara michaeli. Next base: position 12,995 of record DWDX01002125.1, on the reverse strand, counting down.
AAGGCTTTTTTCTACACTATTTATTCAACTTTCTTTAAACAGAAGTGCAATTCTCGGCGCTTTCTGGCATCTCGACTTTATTACAAATTCCTCGTCTACTTTATGATTCTCTTTAAAACGCTTTTCTGCATCTCTTTAAGCTCTACTAATTAGCTCTACATTTACACTTGTAACTGCCATCATAGTGTACAACTAACTGCTTAGATTTCCGCTTCAAAATCGTCCAAATAGTGTTACGTTATTGTTGTTTTTTCTACAGACACAGCAGCTTATACAACTTTAACTAAAACACTACTGAATTGATATATATTTATAAACCCTTTATGTAGAAACGTAATTGATATAATCTAAAAACGTAAAATACATCTTATTGCTCCGAAAACCCGGTAATAATACATTAATTACGAGTAATTCGTTAGAAATCAAATATCAGTTATGTTGTCTCTGTTATTAATGAAATCGTCAATATTTGTAATTTGAAGAGCTAGTCTAATTAAAGGCATATTAGTCTATTTTATTGTTCTGATTTGTTATGTTTTCATAAACATTTTGACATGTATTCGCCAAGATACGGATCCGTCTAAGCATGAACGCATATCACGAATACGCATGTCTAATATGCATCTCAAACACCTCATTTATGATATTCGAAGTTTATCAGAGCTCGAAATTGTAAATTAATTCACACCTATTCAAAATTTATTTTGACAGGCACCCAGTACTAATTGTGTATATATACAAACCAAAAAAAAATTACGTATATTATAAAAGCTTTTAAATAACAAATCAATACTAAACTGGCTGGTGAAATATACACTTTTCAATCACCACATTCATTATTATGTATGAATGTGTATGAGGTTAGAAATACCTACTTAAACTATGCAAAATAGACATTTTTGTATACATATATCCTTAATTATACAAACCTAAGACTTTTGAATAAAGAAGGGGACATATGACATCTTCATATGAACCATTTCTTAGCGAACAGTCTTAGAGTTGGACCTCCTACTTGGGAATTACAAATATGTACAAAATTACTACAGTAATATGATCTTAGCACCAAATGTTGTAACAAGCTTAACAACGCCGCGAGTTATGAACACATCAAAGCATAACTCACATATCCAATAGCTATCAATGCCACAAAATATTTAAGGAAAAAACGTGAGCTTAGTGCATTTAATAAAAGTTTATATTAAACACATTTGACGGAAATTTGTGCTACGAAGTTTTAATAATAAAATCTACGTATATGAAATATATATATATATATTAATCAAGTTATTACTAAAACTTCACGTATTCATAATATCTCTATATATTTCTCTCTATAAACGTAACGTAAAAAATAATTAATTATCAATTTGTATCAATCTTTGTAATATCAATCTTTCAATCACATTAAGATGTAGGTACGTTGAAGAACATTTTGATATTTTTCACTGGTATAAGATACATCTATCTAGGGCCAAAAGAACATTTAACAGGATCTAGTATGTATGCATGTTTTTACTTTTTAACATAAAAATGCAAAACTCTGTTGTATGGCCCAACCTTGTTAACGATCCTGCTGGACACGGATCTCTTTCCTAAATGCATGAGGCGTAACACATAGTCCTCCACTCTGCTCCAGTGCTGATTCACTTAAAATAAACAGGTAGCACTTTAATTGAGTAACCACGAACATCAGATGCATAACACACTTACGCTCCGCTACTTGTGCCAGTTTTCACGTATTTATATGTAAATTTACGATTATGATACTTAAAGCGCACAAATCGTATCACATCCACAGCGGCGCGATTACAGACTTGTTTGTAACCGTCAAAGGCGGTATATGATCTCGTTTCAATTTACTACGACGACTATATTAACAAAAACTTGTTTCGTAACCGATTATACGCTCAACCGAGCGCGCCTAAACGAATTTCGTGAACTAATTACTATGTTAAATCTTCGAGATAATTTTGTATCGGATTATCGCTGAGAATTGTTATGCAGATAAAGAGAGTTAGACGGACAGTTTACATTCAATACAATACAGTATTTACTTTTGACATTATAATAAAGTTAACAACGTTCGAAGTAATCATCCGGTAAAGTCTCTTTTAATACACTTATTGATATGAACTTTCATAATTGCAAGCTTATTTTTATATGAATGGTAAGTACTATTTCTATAAGTATTTTAAAATTAGCCGCGGCATAATCAATCATGAGGTAATACGAGTTTAATCACGTATAACAAGTACACAGGTCCAACAGTATTCAGGTTTTATAAATTATCAAGAGGAAGTCAGAATGGAGATGAAGTGTGGTTTTATGATTTGTCGAATTCTCATCACATTCCTGGCAACACAATAGATTGGTATACCCACCTATCTTTATTTAAACGTGTATATTGCTTTAGACTATTTACATTCGACTAGCTGCACCCACGGCTTCATCGCCATGGAATTATGTTTTTAGTTGCCTATGAAATATAAAATAGAATGTATTATCAATAAATGAAGGTAAGTTAATCGTTCCAACCGTTTCGTACATTTGCTGAATAAACAGACACACAGACAAAAATTTTAGACATTCGTTTTTGTTGTAGATAACTAGTATACATGCATACTTCAATTTTATTATATTAGAAAAGATATAGATTCACTGTCATTTATGTATTTCCAAAGGTTTGTGCAGTTTAAAAATATCGTTATTATACACAGAACTTGCGGAAGCATGTTGATATTCGTAACTCGTTGTCACGAGCTCTATGCGGAGTCGCTGGCAAAAACTAGTCGTAAAAATAAATCCGGTCGAACCAGTGGGGTAACACCAAAAAAGTTGTACTGACCAATTCAACGGCTGACGCCAACGTGCGCGTTCACGTATACACTTGCACAATATATTATTGTGGACAGATAATGAAAATTTTCGGTCAGCGACGTGAGAATTGTCGCCTTTAATTTATTGAATTGCTTTTACCAGATAATATTGGAGTCTGGGTGGTCCAAGGGACACTTCTTTATTTCTCTTTGAAATCGAGTGGACTTTTTGATAACAGTCTTAGAGTAGCACGAATAGTAATAATAAGAGACTACGAGAATTGTGTTGATGTAACAAATTCATAGAAAACATTTGAATATAATGTCATTCTGAAAGTGTCGATTGAGTTTTTAAATACGATAATGTACCAAATATTTCTTATAACTTTCAATTGTACCTATCCAACGGTCTTTTGTACCTATACTCTCACAACAACTTTTAAAAGCTTATCTGTGTATATCTCAAATAGTATGTAATTTGTAATATCAGGGACCGATCTATGACCAATACCGGGTATCGACTTTACAAAAAGTAATGGCGAGTTTTCCTCGGCACACATAGACCCGCCGGGCAGGATCTAAGAATGTCGCCAGGCCGCTTTATAAATATGGTGCTGGTGATTAAAAGCAATGGTTGCCGTTTTTGTGGCTCAGTATTGATTGGCGAAAGATCCGATCGAAATCATCTCATTGAATACAATTCGATTATATTATTCGTTATCTACAATGAACAAAAGTTTAACTAATTATCACATAAAACCACATGTGTTGATTTTATTTGACCATTGCGATACTCGATTTAATGGGTTCAGTTCCAATTATTTCTATGATATATTTATTAAAATATAGAACATATCTATTAGCTACAGTGGTTTTGGGTCCAATTTAAAAATTACTGTGGTACCTACTCGCACAAATGTTATTACTAAAGTTTTTTAGTTCTGTGCGAAGATTTCCTTGTTCTGTTTGCAATCTATAAATAACTATATTTGTATAAGGTTCTTTTTTTTTAAATTTAGAATTCATTCAAGACTGTGTAATGCAACTACCAAGTAACTCGAATTTAAATTTATTGAATGAATTCAATTGAATTGTCTTGTAATTAATTATTTATTAGACATCTCTATACGCCATCCAACCCCTCTTCAATCAGACTTTCATTAACGAAAGAAGTGTGCGTGCACAAACCAATCGCAGAAGATTATTTATAGTTCAATCCCTTTGAAAGACTGCAATTCGCCGACGCACGCGCCTCGCTTCTCCTCATGTTTTATTTGCAATCTATATTAATAACTTCCTGTATTGATTTTAACCTAACAAGACCAGAGACCATAAATTTAATAAATAAATATTCATGAAGATAGTTTCACAATATTGTCGTGACTTTCAACTGGATTAAATACGGCCTTTAGATCACTGAGTAAAATTTCGTAATATGTTAATAATACGTTTCAATTATCATAAAAAAAATAAAAGTCACTTACAAGGTTGCAGTTAATTTTAATATGATTAAGACATTAAAATTATTGGTATTAAAAAATTTCACACGCCTATTATTTTAGCCTACACCAAGTCACTAATAGCTCCCTTTAGGTTCGCTCTGAATAATTGGCCCCGAGAGGATATTGTAGGCGTGTACGCAGTAAGGATGATCAGAACCACGAGAAGATAGCAATGGCGGTTTTATTAGTTACGCAAATAATTGATTATTTTTAGCATTTTTTAAACGTTAATTCTAGTGTTTCATTTTCAGTCAATGAGTTTCTTAAAGAAGACCCCCGCCGTACCTATTAAAGATAACAGAAACCAGAATATCAAAAACGCATCTCAAAATTGCTTTGATAGTTTGCAAACGTTTGTAACTAGTCATCAGCGGTTAGCCTAAGTACTTGTAATAAAACCGATCTCTAGTAAGCCCCTTCGTGGTCTTTAATTATAGCTTAAACCCGTCGGTCTTAGGAAAAAGCTTTTTGCGCCCGCAAACCTCGCTTCTTGTAATAGCGAGCTGATCACCTGTATCCTGCTAAGATTCTATCGATTTAGGTATACATTTTTCTGTTTTTAGGTGAATCGATATCTCATTGGCCATAGTAAAGGCCAGGTTTTATAAATAATATTAACAAGATCCATCCACTTAACATATGTGAACGACACTTCTTTTTATCTTCATACCATCTAGTATTTTAGACTTGTACTCGTATTATATTTTAATATCTGTATGAACACACTTTCCGATTTAACAAAATAATTTTAAACAGAATAATACAGTTTCTTTGAAAAATTGCACATTTACATATTTTTTCACATTTAGAATCAATCCTACTCATCCACTCACAGTATCGTGCGTGGTCAATTAAAGGTTAGGTGTGAATTAAAGGTCAGATACAAATGATCGATAAGATGTTTGAAAATAATTGTATGTACCATAATAACCTTACTTTATAATATTTACATACGATTTTTCTTGAAGTGAATAGATTCCAGATACTACGACGCGAATACCCTTAAGTAATATTACGGCGTCATACATTTTTGGGAGATTCGCCGCATACCATCGTCGAAGACGGATAGGCACGTAATGTTATCAAGTTACGTCGCCATAGAATGCGGGAACATTCCGATTCATCGCACCGCCAGATCCCCGGGCAGCTGTCCTGCCATGTCTTAAACTGAAAACTATGTTATTTTCTTAGTATTCTTCAGTGTTGTAACTTCGTTCTTCGGTGCACAAATTAAAATAAAGCCCAATAGCTTAGCTTAGGTGAGTATACTTTTGTATACGTGTGTGCGTATACTTTTGTCTACATGATATAAATTGCGACGTAACTCCAAATTTTGGCACTTAGTCATGTTCTTCTTAGTTGCGATGCATAGAAGTCTGTTATTATTTACGTTCCAGCTTAAAATCGTAGTGGATACTACTAACACACTTAAAACACGAAGCTTTCCCACTTAGTCATCCGTAAAATCAGTAGGTACATGCGATTTCAGGTAATTCTATATTGATGAGATACTGTTGGTAACAGGCGGCAGCGACCAATCAACAAGATGTATGCCGCAAACCCGTTTTCTTGTTGTATTATATACGAGTAATACAACAAAAAGCATTTAAACTTGCCTCTAGTCCATCTACTAAGCAGACAGGGTCCAATGCTCTGAGTGCGTTGACAAATCGTGTGCGAACTGCCACCGCTTCAAGTCTTGCTATTCATCGTGCTTTACTAAACTTGCTATCGTTTGTACAACTGTTAATCTACGTGTAGAGTGCGCTTGGCGCCGCAATCTATCGCCGGCTCGAGCAGTGATGGCTCGTTTACAATTCGAGTAGCTCGCAACTATTCAATCAATGCCTACAGTTCCAATTGTTTGCGTGCTTAGACAAACCCTTGCGCGATTTAAAGCCCACTTGTTCACAGTGAACTACAACTCATTGGAAAATAAATAAACCACACGCCGAGATCTGTAATGTAGTGTTCAATTGATTATGTCATTATCGGAACTATTAATCAAACTAATTGTTATTTTTTTGTAAGTCCAACTGTCGGTCAATAAAGTAATTAATGTTGTTCACTTTTACGATATATCAGAGCAACATGGCTAGTCTGATTTTAATGATCTTCCCAAATACAAGGGTAGTAATATCGTTTTTAATAACGACGTCATTTTACGAAAACGTAGAAATGTAAGGTATAATTATTTAACAACTAGTTAGTTGTTGGAAATTCATCTGGATCATAGGATGCTAACAAATCTTGGGATCCAAACGAATAATAAGATACCTCATTTAACAGATATGAGCTGTCGATCTGAGAATAAGAAAGAAGGATAAGTGGTTGTTGATACTCGAAGCAGAGGAGTCATTTTCCCAACACAATCGTTATAAACCTTATCGATAATTGTGTAGTTCACGTAAGCCGCGCCACAGACACGACTAGTAATTAGTAAATTAACCACAAACTTTGTTAATTAGCCTATTGCGTCGTGACATTGTCAAATTCAGAACGAACGAACTTTCCCAAATTGCTAATTATGATAGCTAATTAGTTATCTGTTCATCGAGAATTTGACGATAATTTTGAACAACAACGTTGAAAATATAATACTCCGCTTATTTTCCACTAGTTTTGCTAACAGATTTTTCCTATTTGCATTCATAACTTTTTAGTTCATTCAATAGTTTTTTTTATTCTATCATTTACCTTTTTAATTGAACCTTTAAGCTGTAGTCGTCAGATGTATAAATAAGAATGAAGAGATTATATCAATAACAAGGCAGTAAATAACCTCAAAGACACCAACACTATCACATATGGAATAATTTATTCACACACGGAACGAACTAGCTCACGAAAGGCTTTTACTTTTCGATGACCTTCCCGATAGCTACCTGCAGTCCCGGGTTGTGAGAAAGTGTGCAAAATTATTGTCACGTATCAAGTTATATACATAATTGTGATTCTTGAAGAGTAATAATATCTTCAAAGGTGTGTACTATTTTCTCTATCTATGTTATATATTTAAATATCATGATTATCTCTTAGATGTTGCAGAGTTAAAATTGACCTTTACTTAGAATTTAGGCTCGTGACTAACTGACATTCTAATGTTAGAAAAACCATTAAATAAAGCCTTAATGAAACAAGAATCTTGACATAGTTGTAAATAAGTAACAGTAACTTGTGTTACTAGAACTTGCAGTGAAAACGTAGCATTTTGATCATTAGACTAAAATATTACTGAACTGTAAACATAACACTAATATATATAAATGTATATCAATTCACCAAGTTATTGTATATATACATATATGTGATTACAGGCGTGATGTTACGTTACGTTATATATATATGTTTGTAGATACATATGTCACACATAATTATTTAATGGAAACTTACAAAAATATGGAACAAATTTAACATTTGCGTATCCCTATAATAACATGACTTATTTAATCCTCATTAATAAGTACGAAGCCACGTGAGAAATAACTCGTCCGCAAATGGAAAACTCGCATTATGTTATCAGTGGTGAAATGAATTTCCACAAGAAAATATTTTTCACCCAACGTTGTTTTTTTTTCAGTCCTCGTTATTCCACCCTACCTATTCATTTTATTATTACAGTAAAGTAGAAAGTAAAACCTCGAAAGATGGTACATTCTTTGTAATAAATATGTTAGGTACATATAACGTAGTATATAATATACAGTATATTATTACCGCTTAATGATTATACGAGCTAAATACGACTATATTGTGACGCTTCGACTAATCTAATTGATAAAGGGACTGTTCATGTTCAAAAGAAAACACAAAAATCCACAGTATAATAGTACATACTCACTTAATAGTACCAAATTCTGTTTACAATGTTCTAATCAATACCTACATTTTCCCAACATCTTTAATTTTAGGTAACATACAATAAATTATAGTACATTACCTAAAATTAAAAATGTTGTCGTGCACTAATAAGCCCTTGTATCGTAGACCGTAGTTCTAGGTGTACTGATTTCGTAACAGGCTAGGCACGATTTTCTGAACTGAAACTTCATTGTTCACTAGAGCAGAAGATCTAGGCATATTCCAAACCTAAATTGAATATCAAGTTTGTTCGAAAATGTCTCTAGGCACACTATTTGTATAACTTGTGCTGGTTTGACGTCTAAAAGCAAATGAAATTATAACAAAAGGTAACAGAGTTGTAACTGAAAATGTTTATGTATTTATGTAAACAGATATTAATATGTATGTACCTTTTTATGAACATGTATCGTTTTATAACATAATACTGACGTTTGTAAAAAAATTTTTTCATCTCAATGACATCATTAACTGCAACGTCTGGAACTGAACTTAAGTAAGACTAAAGCATATGTTTCATATAATGCAAGAACTGAAAATGAGAACTCTTACTGTACATGTAGTTATTGTAACACATCTAGAAAGAAATTTATTTCATCGCAATAAACAAAATAATAATAAAAACATAGACAATAAAAAAAAATTAAAAACAAAAAAAGAAAAAATCTCTCTATAAGAAAAAACTTATATTCCTTTTCCTTCCTACTTCAAAGAAACTCCTTCCCAGCTACACATCGGCATTCGTATTCTTATGGTTAGGGTAATCGCTTCCGATAAAAATGATCAAAGCACACATCTTTTTTTTAAAAAAGAATAGCAAATTTCATGATATGTAAATAACGGAAAATTGTAATATCCTACTACAAGCGAGCAATAGAATATCAAAGGCCGGAAAATGGTCGGATATATTTTGCTTTACGGAAATGTAGAATTAAATAGAAACGATATAATTGTGGTCGAGTTTAGATTTTAGGAAAATAGATATTTATTCTCAAATATGTTTTAGATATAGTCATTAATTTCAAATGACCTTTACAGCTTAAAAACATTCTTGTATCCTTACCACCTTATGAACATTATAAATCTTATTATATGACATTCACAACTAAATTTGAACACTTCACAACTCAGCGTGTGACTTGACTCTCATCTTGTAAAAAGATGACCACTATACATACAGACGATGGCTATTCCGAGAACTCTGCCATGTACGACACGACAAACATTTGCTCGCCTTATTTTAAGGAGGACGTGTTTACTTAAGAATTTACGCTCAAACATTTTCCTTACAATCGTTCAAATTTACTTTTATAACTAATCATTACGACAACCCATTGTAATTTAAGAATCCAATGTACACATCAAATTTGATATCCAAATAACGTAATTATTACAAATACATTATTATTTCCCGTTATTTATCATATCACGCCACAAATCCATCACAAAACACGCAATGTTCCAAATATACAGACCGTAGCCAGTCCATTCTGTGGTAAGCGCTCTATGCCTTTGCGTTTCAAAAGAATGTACTATATATCAATCAACATTAATTACTACTAATGGATGTAATGATAAATTGAACGTCATCACTATGCAGACTATGATTAATCTTTACTTAGAAAGTTCGTAGTCTATCGCGAGCGGATTTATTTTTTTCCTTGTTTTAAAGAATTAGCCCTGAGGTTCCCTGATAAGCCAAGGTAAGCCTTCATTTGGCTATTAAAAATGTAGGTACTACTTATACAAGAAATACCATATGTATACTATTTTAAAGGTATTCTATAAAATTTCTATCCATTTATTTTCTAACAAATGAAATCGTCTATTTTCCTTTTAAACATAAGAAGAAAAAACTCAGAAACTCATAAAAGCTAAGGGGTTAACGAATCCTAAACCTAAGTAATGAAGGGGTAGACTAGCGTGTGAAAGCGACAAGACAAGCATTGTATGCAATCAGTGCAAGCTAGCTATCCTTAAAAGGCATCCCGTCGAGAATGCTAGATGGGCGGGAACGTCGGTCTTCGTCACAAATCGACGCAAAAACATTATCTCCTATATCTATAGGGATGGGAATAAAGGCATAATAATTCGCTGGATGTTTTGCGCCTTTTTTGTGAGCATTACTTCTCCGAAGAAACAGTCGTATCAATTCTTTGTTCTACCGACCGTACTTTATACGTGTCTTGTTATGACCATGATCAATATACATATAAGGATGAAATATTCGCATATATTTGTAAAATGAATGAAGTAGGCTTCAATTACACATATAGACCGAACATGAATTTTAGAATTTAGAAATAGAATATTGACCTCGACGAACCATATTACCTATGGTTTAATCTGAAAAAGTAAAAACGGCAAAATCCGGAACTAGACCAATTAATATGAATATTTTATATTGAAGGCATTTATAAATAACGACTTTTGCCTCTTTTCTCGAAATCTATACAGCGTCTTACACTTAAATGAATCTTGATCTTTTAACCTTGACTGCAAACACGAAGCTATGCGGCTGGCCTTGCACTTATTCAATGTACAATAGCGAAATTCTCTGCATTCGTGCCACACCCTTTGGTAATTCCACACTAGGCGATTTAAATGCAGCTTCTGTCACGCTGAAACATATCTACCAAATTCTGTTTATCCAATTTGAATTCTAATCCTTCTCTCTGACTGTCTTTTCCGTTCATTTGTTACTAAGTAACGATGAACTTGTTACGTAATGGATTTCGTTCTCTTAATGATGATTATTTATCGTATGTCTTAAAAGAATAGCAAAGCATTGAAATCGATATTTATGTGTTATCGTCTAAGCTATCCCGAAATATACAACTGAAAATTGATAACGTTAAAATCAAAGTGAAATAATGTGCTATAAAGTACTATAACTAAACCAGTACGCAAATGTATTCCAAAATCTAGGTTTAAATAAATACCGTAAATTCGCGGATAGTATTTAAAAAATACGCTACACGTGAAAACGCCCTTACCCTTTTTGCAGAACGAAGAGCAAAAGAGATAGCATCGAAACCAGTCCCATAAACGCCGGAAGCCTTTCTCTTGCTATAGGTACATACTCGTATGTGGCAATGCATTATCCCTACTAATATAAAAGTGAAACGTTCACTGTTTGTTCGTTACACAATACGCTTCATTGTAAATGCTTATAATATGTTTGCACTCGTTGCGGACCCTTACATTGTGCTTTTTGTATTAACGACTCTATATGAAGTGGACGTGAATAAGCACGAAGGCATTTGAAAGTAGATTTTTCTATTTAGATCATTAACGCCACGTGCTAATCCCATATAAGGTTTCTGTAAACTTAAACGAGCCTTGAATGCTCTTATATGTGTATTATTAGAACTGAACAACAAATAAAATTAAACATTTACATTGGTTGCAACTCTTTTCTTGTCCCATGTAGGGTCCGGATCTGCCTGAAACATACGTCATCATAATGCTCGAGTGGAAACAAGCGTTTAAAAATAATCCGTTTAAGTGTTTTTTAGCAGTAATAGTGTTATTTAAAAAACTAACTACTCGAAAAACTTTACAGCATTGTTTTATTATAAGGAATATGAAATAAAGTATGTAGATATAGTTCATCGTGTATCTAGTGTATGTATAACTTAAGAGTGGGGTACATTAAACTATATTTAGCCGGTTGTCCATATACACCGAGTCAGCTTAGCTCACCCAATTTTATACCTACATATTTACTTCGAACCTTAACGCAAAGGCAGACTAAGCTTAGAATCGACAAAATAACTCTCAAACAACGAAACCTATGATTCAGAATCCAGAGTTTATTGCACTTAGAAGCTACACATAATTTTATATCAAGCACAATATTCGCCTATTTGTATTAACTGTTTTATAACATTAAATAAATAATTTGTAAACAACAACATACCATCACGCCAGGTCCCTAACGGGGTAGGCAGAAAATTTAATTTGTAATTCTTCAATAATATATTATTTTCACTTATATGAACATAGGACTGTCGAATATCAATATTGACGAAACATTATTTTTAAAATATGTTTTTTCAGCTAAAAAAAATACGAAATATGACACACTCGTAAAATAATAGATGTCGATAAATTTAAACGTGTAAGACAATGTTAACGTTTAAGAAATTCTTCGGTGGAATACTAGTCACTTTATAATGGCAACCGAGTTGTGCAAGCGCCCACGTATTCAAATAAATATGCAGCCAATAACTTTCCTATTGAAACTAAATCGTCTAGTCACGGTCAAATAAGTCATATTGAGTTAGGGCTGGCAATCTACACTTTTCTACAGAATCTATTAATTACAGTCTCAATCTTAACACTTCTCGTATTTAAATAAAACGTACTTTGTCTTAGACTCAATATTAAATGTACTTATCATATCCTCTTGAGAAGTGAATTCATAGTTTAGATTGGCGATTACATTTATAAAAAAAAAACGGATTAAATAGGAGGTAAGTTGCAGCCGTTATTATCGTACCTAACGTATACGTAACATAACTGAGGCAACCCTGTTCAATTCTAAGTATTCATGCGATGCCAGTGTTGTCATTATCAGTCAGTTTGCATAATATTGTCGGTTATGTTTAAACAAGAAAGCTCATTGTAGTTTGCCAGTATATCAATATTAGGAACATGAGTATTGCTATACACACATACAGGATTAACTTATACAACGTTGTCAAGGCAGACCATGTGCCCATGGTATGGTTCGGTTTAAATTTGCTATACGATTCAGTTAAAGAATCCTTTGGGTTCAAAATCGTATTCATCTGTTTTGAGAAATGAT
>DWDX01002124.1:0-16021 GCA_018245675.1 Agara michaeli | reverse complement strand
ATTTATTTATTGAAGGAAAGCTCTCAAAAAAGAAATATTTTCCCGTTTTTGCAACATTTTTCATTGCTGCTCCACTCTTATTAGTCGTAGCGTGATGTTATATAGCCTATAGCCTTCCTCAATAAATGGACTATTCAACCCAAAAATAATTTTTCAATTTGAACCCGTAGTTCCTGAGATTAGCGCGTTCAAACAAACAAACAAACTCTTCAGCTTTATAATATTATAGTATAGATATACATAAATATACAGTTGAGAATTATCGAAATTTTGAAAAATACTTCCGTTTGTAGACAATATTAAATTCAAGCTGCGCTGCTTCCGTTCTCATTAGTAACGAGCTCCCGGTACTTGTATGGCTGAGAAGCCTCAAAAATACACGAATTACCGTCTAGAACTCTGCTCGTAATCCTCCGAGGTTTTCTGCGATGATAATTTATTTATGTTACAATCTCTATTAACGACTAGTTAATTAAAAGTTAGGTAGTATTAGGAACTCAGTTACAAATTAAATTGTCGTAAAAAAGTCCGTACACGTGTATACTTATATTCCAACATTTAAAAGAGCTACCGAACCAATTTCACATTATTTAATTTATCATTAATATTATTCTTTTAAGGATTCATTCAGGATATTAAAAGAAAACAAATGAACTCGATGTAGAACCAGCTCTCTGGCCCTTAGTTCTAGTGGATGAAAGCCCTGACTGCAATGCCGGAGGTCGTGGCTTCGATTCTCACTCAGGACAAACAATTGTGAGATGTGCAAACTGTTCTGTTTAACAAAGTTTGTTCGTTTGTTCATTTGTCACACGACATTATAAAATTTTATATGCAACTTTTCTCCTAACACTATTCATGAATATAGCTATATAGACATATTTCATCCTGGCGGGATTATGGCAGGCAGCTGGGCTGTTCACGATGTCACAAGCGGTCTCGTATATCTTGGACACCTGGAACGTTCTAACGAAGCCTGAATGTATGGCTTCCGCTGGCTGACTTAGACGATAGCCGGATAAAGTATGACTAATGCGGGCAACGTTCCAAATATGCTACGATTTTCTTAAACATTTACACGACTTGGAGTCCTCAAAGACTCTGCAGTGCGAATTCCAGTATGTACAAACATTAGGCAACTTTCACACTCGAAAGCATTGTATTGTGTTTCCAAATGAAGTAGATGTTTACGACGATTAATTGTATCCGATGCGCTAGCCTAAAAAACAATAACCTTACGTATATAGGTACATAGACGATTAAAAAAGATACAAATAAATAGATAAAATCTGTCTAATATATCTGTAAATTTCTATCTATATAAAAATAAAAGTATCTTTACAACGAGTGCTAGTTTTTTTAAAAAAAGAATGGAAACTAAGAGAACGATCATTGTGTGAGTATATTCGTTCATAAAGAAAACAAACAGTGAAAACTCAACGTGTTTCGCAATTTGAAAATGTTACCCGCTCTCCACATACACCCCGCTGTCTCCCGAAAGTTTAACCAAATCCTAACGTCGAATATCTCTTTTGATACGATCGTAGCGAATAAACATGAAACAACCACAGACACGCAGCTACATGTTTTATTAACTCGCAATATAATAATAAAACAGAGAAAACATCGAGCTTAGCGAAATCACTGCTTCCTTTTGAATACTTCATGCGGAATATCACTTTACCCACTTATTCATTTCTTGGGGTATCCATACATATATTGCTACTTAAACGGTTGAAGTACATATATTATCTATTCTTTTCTTCCACCGCTGGATACTAGTCTCTCGAAGTGAGAAGACTTTTGAGGACACTCTAAAAAGCTGGCCAAGTACGTATTGGTAGACTGCACACTTCACTTCACACCCAGAAAGCTATATACGTTATGTCTAAAATGTGCAGGTTTTCCCACGATGTTTCCCTTCGCCTTTATGACGGGTGATATTTGAATTTGGAACTATAGAACTCTCCTAATAAAATGACAGTTTTTGTTCATGCCCTTTAGATCGCGAAGACCGCTTTATTGAGGTACCTACCACATTTATGCCTTATTCACACCTCGCTTATCACGAGGCAGTCGTGCCTTTGCCACTAATGTCGCGTGACTTCCATCAACAAAGTGTGGCAACTCCCCTACACGTATACACAAGACAAATCCGATATTACTTCGGGCCACTTATCAGATGTTTTTCCGTTCCCGCCCTTACTCGAAATAAGATTACCGGCAGCCATATTTCCGCTTACCGGAACTTCGGCCATGTTTTATTCGAGTGTCAAAGTTGCTCGCGCTACTCGAGTCGGTTGCAAATTTTACTACGTAATGACTTTCGGATTAATTCGATTCATTCGAATGGATTTGCAGTTCAATTAAATAATAACAAAGTTTTGCAACGGGAATCGAATTACCTTGTTTTCGCGGTTGCCTTTAAGTGGTGAATGTGAAAGTTTCGCTCCGGGCTCAAAGGTAAAGGCTTCATTTGTTTGTGTTGAGTGAAAATTCCGCAGCTCGGTATTTTGAAAAGTTTAAACTGTAATGGCTCTCTTCGTTGTAACGGAGGGTCTGTACCGGTTATCGTTATTGTATTACGCGATCGCTTAGATACATTTATTTGAACCGTGACTTCAAATTAGTGAAACCCTTCGACGTTCCTCAACGTGTCTCATTTTCCTCTGTGCTTATATATATAGACAAAGGCAAAGATGTTTATTTGCTCACATATGTTAGGTACATATAAAGATTTCACAGAATTATTACATAGTTCAAGGTATATTTTGCCTTTTACGGCGTACACATTTGGGTAATACAAATGTAACTGTACAATGAGTAACAATAGATTGTTTTTTTAATAATCCTAACTAAATCCTCATATATCAAATCAATGTTACGAATGCCAAAATGACCTCTGTAAAATAGCTACAAACAATTAGTGGATATAAATCAAGATTGGGGTCGTGCATTCGTAACAAACAATGCATCGCGCGCGTAAATCTCCCTTAATACACCCCCTTGTCGCCTTAAATCTAGAGAACGGAAACAAATTTATTCCCGACTCTTGCGTTCATAATTCAAGTTATTTTCAAATTCTTGACACTTATTTTCACGTGGGGCTACCGTTGAGTGGATTTTATTTTAATTTTAAAAGTCTTTCTCACGGACACTACCATAGTTTTTAATTGTCGAGAATTTTATGACCCTTACAAAAATACACCCCGACTTGTATTTTTTTTACATGATAAGTACAATTCACTTTAAAACTAAATGAACAGACAAAATATTTTTGTTTTACATAATTTAATTTTTAATTTCATGTCGTAAGTAGTACATTCTGAATAATGAAGTAAATGAAAACTAGACAGCCAAACTGACAAGGAATAAGTTGATCTATCAATAATATTTTTAATTCTGACACAGAGATGCGATACTTAATAAGACACGATATCCCGAGGGAAATCTGACTTGTAATTGGACTCGGGAATGAATGAATTCCAAAAATATTATTGTGAATACCAGATTACTACAAAATAAGATTAAAGTTGGAATGAGTCTGACGAGTCAGAATATTGTTCTAATGATCAAAGCATATCCAGTAATAGTCCCATAGTTTACTTATTGTCATAATATCTAAACGGTTTTATATTAAAAGACTATCATGTTGTTAAGTACCATACATCGTTTTTGTAAAACTTTGCCAAATAAAACAATTAATTTTAGTTTTACATAAATACAATACATCATAAACTTTAGTGATCCTTATGTTTTTATGATTTATCTATATAATTCATACAAACATTTATCATACGTTTCATAGCTAACAAATACAATATTATATAAAGCGAAATCTGTAGAATCGACTTCATCCGGGTAATATCGTCATGACTTTTTCGCTGCCAAGCAAAATTATGTAACTTTCAACGGCTGATCGATAAATCGAAAGCCTGCTCCAGATCTCGCTACTCATATAAACTCAACAGAAGTTGTATTGAACACAAAAAATTATTCCGCAGGTAGGAAAAATATTGTTATTGGCTGTCACTAAAGAATAACCTTCAGCCAGCGACAAACAAGAAGATAACGTCAAATAAGACAGCCGTATCTCTAGAAATGAGTATAATAGTAAAACTGTTCTTCATTGCCTCAGATAATGAATATGCTTTGCAGTGGAGAAAAAGTTTTGTAAAAACATTTTCCAACTGATTCCAATCCATATTTCAATAAATACTAGTGCAACACTATACAAGCTTGAAGGTAGTTAAGTTAAACAAAAACAATCTGTTTTCATTTTAATCAATAGGATACTTAAAGTACTTTAAAATACTAACGTGGAAAACGCATTTGACAGTCTACTGTTATAGGATTTCATTCCTAACGAAAACTAGGTATACAGGGTAGGAATATAACACAGCACGGTGATGATCAAAGTATACAGTGATTTAAAAAGTCCTCTGCAACTTTTATTACATAAAGCGAGCAATAAAAAAGACATTTCTCCAAAGCTCCAAATAAAGGCGTAGGCAAAGGCTCAAGATTTTAAAATTCATTGACTCTCGCGAACGGGGCAATATATATGCAAATGTTTACCACACGTTCATTTGTCGCTCGATTTGCTCACGTCATTTAGGCGGTTAAACGAACTGGCGCACATTTTTCAGGGTTTTTCATAGCGGGTAATATTTTTCAGCCCTAACGTGTGTGTTGAGTGGTCGGATTGCGGTTTGGGCGGGAATGACTTATCGGGGTCAGGTGAACCAGTCCTTTATTGCTTCGAACGCTCGAGATGGCAACCGTTTCGTTACTGCCCGAGACCGTGAAGAAATTGCAACGGCGACTACTTTTGCCTGGTTTTTTAAAATATATCCAAATGTTTGGTGATTTTTTTTTTATAAACTTGCCCTGCAAACGGATAGAAAGCACCGAGCGGCAAATATCTTTACAGTCTAGAGGTCATCGACCTTTATACGTGTTAAATAAAAAAAATAGTAATGAAATATATTAATTATATGTACGTTAACCCAGCTGTTATTAATGTTCAACAGAATCTCTTAGCAACCACCAAACTTGAAGTTTATAGTTCACTGAAACTTTATAATGAAAGCCTCTTACATTCAACGAACAAATAACAACTAAGTAGCGATCCTATCGACGCAGCTACCACGATGGGTATTAAACAATCAACATCTTATTGCACAGCATGTATATTAAATAAC
This sequence comes from Agara michaeli, assembly GCA_018245675.1. Taxonomy (NCBI): domain Eukaryota; kingdom Metazoa; phylum Arthropoda; class Insecta; order Lepidoptera; family Hesperiidae; genus Agara; species Agara michaeli. Next base: position 10,817 of record DWDX01002124.1, on the reverse strand, counting down.
AAAAGACAATCTTAATTTCGTTACAATAGTTCCTTTATTCGTGAAATGTAGGTTGTTTTTTTTTTATTATTAAATAATAATTGAGAAATACAATTGAAAAACATCACACAAACAACATAGCGATTAACAATTGGAAACATTTCCGACCTAATACGGCTCCCTGAAACACCCCTCAAAATTATTCACGACGGAATATTTATATGAAAGCTGGCATTGCATACGGCACCGTAATTGCAAATGCTTTGCCCGCTACAAATGCTACGACTCCAAATAGATTTAAATTTGTGCTGCCGTGAAATTGTGTCGACCATGGTATTTCACAAGAATTTAACGGATGCATGATTATTGCACATTAGTTTAAACGTGCCAGTTTCATGTTACCGCGTTGGATTTGTTTTCGCAAAAAGAATTACGTTCACAAACTATGTAGTTATCCTCGCGGCGTGTATTTCAGATTCTGATCAACTTATGCTCTAAGGCTTCATATTATTGTTACTGGCTTGATATCTATTTTACGATATTCTGATCAAACGCAAATCACCACATTTGATCAGAATGTAACACAAAGAAGTATAAGTAATCCTTTTATACAATCTTATTACAAACAGTTTTGCAATTTCATTTGAGATGAAAGAAAAGCAATTTTAAGATAGATTTTCTATTTAATATTCACGCCAGGGTCAGTAACCTGAGAGTTTTAAGTTCTATCGATACAGAAGGCCAGACGGTGCTCAATAGTCTTTGATTCGTCTTAGTAACGGAATTTTCTAACCAAAGACTTTCAAAATGACACAATTTTAAACAATATGTTCATTTATTTAGTGGGGTTTTATTGATTTAAAATGAACGCAGTTGAATAAACAACATTTTGATTCAACCCTAAAGACTGGAACGATATGAGAGTTAGAAAAAAACAAATTATATTTGGCACAAAAAGTTCTACATTCCTTGTACTAAATATTATATTATTCAGTTTCGTCGATCAACAAACTCATTAAGGAGAGAATTTAGTATCTGCATTTGTTAAAAATATTGCTACAATAGCACCAAATCCACGATAATATAACAGGTCTTCACCGAAACCTATCACCATCAATAAAGTACCAACAATTCCATTAAAGCCAATCACATCTTGGATATCTTGGATCGGGTAATCAAAGTGAATGAAGACGATTCTGGAGAGCGATGGCCATCGTCTAAGCTTGATAGATGCCCATGAAACGATGCCTTGACAAATTATCCGGACTTAAAGCGGCTGATTGGAAATTATTATTCAATAAAAGATGAAACGACAAACATAATCTATTAAAGCTTCCCGAGTCTTCAGGTTGCCCGTGAGAAATTGAGCTTATTACACATTAATGCCTTTAATATTTATAAACACTGTTTCTAACCTTTATATATATTAATGGACCCTTTAATATATGCTGAACATTTCAGTTCATTTTTACATCACCTTTCTGATTTGATCAATTAACATCTGCATATTTGGTTGTTCTGCTTTTGGAAAAGAGTCACATCTCAGAATGAAACGGGTTAAGGCTATGCTAAGGGTTAAGCTGATCTAGGACGGCTCAGCAGGATTCGCACATCTTAGGAAACATTGCGGAGAAATTTTAGGCCCGAAGGCCATCTTACGAAGGTTTTATTCGCATGTTGGCGACTATCCTATATTAAAGACAAAAAAATAATCTTAATAATATTAGGCTTAATCGGCGTAATCGGAGACAAATTACGTTTATTGACTTTGAGTAAACGGTTTAAGCACAATAATCCCAGGTATAATATTTCCTTTATTTATAATATATTATAATTATAATATCAATTTAAAAAGCTAATCAAAATCTTTTTAGAAATGGTTATACTAAGTTCGTCAAAATACAGGTATTGTTCACTAACTACAATGGCATCGAGCTGTGTCGCCTTAAAAGTTTTTGCGATTACCGCGTCATAGTTAATGCATGTATAAATTTCATAAGCAAAATGCAAAGTCGTCGACAAAATAAATAATTTATACCATAACCCCGTGGTCGTTATAATGCAAAATGTATCCCGCTTTAGGAAGCTCATTCCACCAGGAAGCAAATTCGCGAGACAAAGAAAATGCAAATGGTGAATTTCTTAAAAACACCACGAAAATCTCCCCCACAAATTCCACCTCTGGAGCCGCAATAGCTGTCATCTCCCCACAAGAGCATTAGTGTCGAGTCCAACCCGCTATATTAAAACGAAACTTCCTTATCCTGTCGAGGAAACGTTAACTATTATTGTTATCGTGATCGTACTCCGAGATTAGAATCGTTCCCGCGACGTCTTTTCTCTTGCAGATAATTGTCATAATTCCGCTTTACTTTAGATACTGTTAATATTTCGTAAAGTTATTTTATCATTTTATGCGCTGTGGCTACTTCGTATATCTGAGCTACATTAATAATGGCTACAGTTTAATAATAAGACGATTTTAAGGAAACGGTATCTGTCAAAGGGGTTACACATTTTTCGGACGTCGCTACTAGTAGCAATGTTGATAATTTTGTAATTTCAGCTTCAGCTTACAGCCCTCAGTTAGCCGACAGATCCGTTCTGTATTTACTGTCGAAATTCGTCGGTCTATCTGATCCATGTAAATGAGACGGTAATTAGCATAATTTGGAATCCGAATTCGATGCTAGAATTGTTCCTTAGAATTGATTCTAATTCGGGTCTAATTATCGCAACACTGCAAAGTAGAAAATTGTTGCTTTAAAGGAAATTGTTGTGTACAAAAGGCTCGTTTCTGTTACGTAACATTTTTGGTGTAAATTCAAGTATAAATCAGATTTTGAAAATTAAATATAAATAAGTCTAGCCCTATAAATGTTGCTTATTTTCTTTGAAATACATTTTATTGCATTGGGGGGTGCGTTCAGAAGTTACAGTAAATGGCCTAAGTTCATTCCTGGAGTATTTGTTTTATAAAATTGTGTATTTCATCAAAATTGGCAAAGAAATTTGTATGCGATGACGGAACAAACATACAAAAGTCCTGCATTTTTAAATGTAAATATGGAGTAATGACACAGCTTATTAGTACATTGATTAACCAATTTACGTTTGTTGGGATTTAACCAAACACTTTACATCGTGTTGGTATTATTTCGTGTCTTTCACTCGATTCTATTTGACGCACGGCACACCAGACAGCGATATTGGAATTCAGCGGCTGACCAATTGAATGAACCGCTCGACGTTGCGGAATGAAATCGCATGCGGTTCATGTAACTAATCCTTCTCATATTGCAATCCTATTTCAGCGTTCGTTTTTCTTTTGTCCGAACACGTTCACGCGCCGCCTCTTATTACCAGATGCACCGATCGGAGCTCAAGGCAACGGGGTCCTAAGGTAGAGTTAGTTAGGTAGAGTTGCTTGTTATGTTGTTATTCTTGAATAACAATGTCCTTTATGGAAGAAGTTATCTTTTAATATTTATTCGCTAACGTCCACAGATCAGATAGCGCAGCTCGCAAAGCTCAGATGTCGCATGTTTAGATGTCAGAATGAAATTTTTCTATTTTGTAACGATCCGTGAGTTGGTTGTTGATTTACAAGCAATGTTAGATCAATCTAACGCTAGATGATTTATATCCCCTTTGATTACGTCTAGAAAATTTAAAACTTTTGTAATCCAAAACTGATTATCACCGATATATTCCTATGATAATTCCACCATGAAGTTTATCGACCCCGCACATCTTGTACAAATTGATGAAGGCATGGTATCTCGGCCAAACTTGGGAAACTCTCGACAAAGCATAATGACTAATACAACGATTACAACGGGGAACTACTCTTTCAGTCGAAGCCCTCGTCTCGTCTTGCTCTCATCCACTAACGAACATCCGTCTAAAAGTCATATGTATTCATTGTTGCTTTATACATATCGCTTGAAATGGACCAACCCTTTGAATTTTACGATCGACACAAATCACATTATCCGTTGGATTGTGTTGTGTTCCCGTAATGTTTCTATTATCGGGTTTTTGTTCGTTTACTGCTATTTAAATCGAATCTCGGTTATACAAAGGATAAAATGACATAGACAGCGGCAGGCATAATGTAACAATCTCGCTCGATACGTTCCATACGAATTTATTCACGACAATAAGCGGTCGGAATGTCGTAAAAGCGAATGTTGTATGATTTCAAAGGCCCGTCAAATGGAACTGTTATGGCGGAGATATCTTCACTGATGACGCATAGCCTTGACACATTATGATATGTGCTATGTTTGTCATTTGTATGTAATGCTATGTATGCCTAAGTATGCTTAGATCTTGTCATTTAGTTTTTAGAGAATCTAATATCATAAAGTCAAAAAAACTTGATCAAATATCAAGTAACAGAAATAGAACACAATATGGCTTTCGAAATAATATGAAAATGCTTCTGAAAAATTTTGAACCTACTTTCAGGTTTACGTAGCCTTCTGTATTTTTGGTCGACATTTGTGTTTTACATTTTGGAGAGCCTTAATTCGGAGAAAAGAGTCTTGCCAGCATAGTATGATGCTGTTGAAAAACAAAACGCTCCTAACTCTTTAAAACTTGAAATACGTGCCACGGATTCGAACTTGCATCCCTCAGAAATGAGAATCGAAATTGAAACTTAAGACATATAATATGTCGTTTTATATAAACCTGGATCTTTGCGTCTGAAGCTGGATTTGCGTGCTTATACCCTTGACAGCAATACAAGGAATCCCGATGCATGGCTATTAGTATAACCCATTACGTATATTTAAAATGATCCCTGATGTTATAGACTAGATCTTGATAGCCCTAAATATTAAACTGCGCATTTAACGTGAAATAGGGGCTCGCAATTTCAGGCTACCGTATGATTTAGTAATTGATGGTAATTCACAATGCTCTGTGTAAGCGCTTGGCTTGTTAAATTTGTAACAACGGGATACAATTCATTAATTTACCTAATTAGTACAGTTGATACCCAAATATATTCATTTAATTAGTTATAATGTATTGTACTATGATTCCGTTTGTTTGACAAATAAGTTGGATGGGTCTGCGGTCATGTTAATTCTCTCATCAGCCACATAGACCTGCAGTGACAGTGGAATAGCGTATTCTGCTATATATTATAAGAGTAGAGAGGAAGAGTAAAAGAGAGTAGCCGAAGCTTCTTAATATGAAGAAAGGTGAGATAGTGTCATTATTTGGACGATGAGAATAGTAACATTTGCAGTGGTGGAAGTCCAGTACGAAGCCGGCTACAAGGAAACGGATCACTCTAGTTAAATGCTTTTTACGTTCACTACTGGAGCCTAGAAGTATGATCAACCACGCTGATCCAATGCGAAATTATGGATATAGAATCAATAACTAACCTGTCAATCGGATGTTTCAAATCCAACTAGGCTTTTGAAGAAACTTAACAGCTGTTGCCTAGAGATTTTTACCAGAATGATAAATGTGTCTTACAAAACACGACACATTTCTAAATTGTTGCCAGTGGCGGTCGCCCGGAGGGGACCGCGCGTGGGTAAGGTTGACTAGAGGACGAGCAATAAACAAAATTTGGACATAATGTATTATGCAACGCACAGTTAATATATACTTCAGTGTGCCACAAGAGCGTCAGTGACGGCGGCATCCATAATGAATTCAGTCAGATGAGCGAGGCCCCCATCCCTTTGTGACAATTTAATTTGGCCGAAATAAAGCTGTCAGACACTTGAAAATAGAACACATTTTATTTTGGTGTTAGAATTGTAACAAATTTTGAAAATGGAATTGAAATTGCATTGTCACATGCCACAGAATATGAAGGTAGCGTGAAACGTATATAATTGGCCCATTATATGGCTTAGTCAATAAAATGACAGTATAATAAATAGACTTTTGTGAACTACATTGAAATGTCTTCCTGGCTTCGGGAAATATTAAATAGTAATTAAAATTTAGCACATACATTAGTAGGCAAGCAATACTAAATGTCTATTGGTGGAAATAGGTTGAAAGTCGACAGCCTAAGTAGCCGAAAGTTATCGTTATGCAATGATAGCACAAGCAGGTAATATTTACGCAATCATTTCAGAGAAGCGAAAAATACCCTGCGACAACTGACGTTCATAATTAATTCAGTTACGTGTGGCCGGGCTTAAGCTATTCAGTGATGCGGTGGTTTGGTCAAAAGTTAAAATGTAGCAGACAATAATAATAATAATATCTTGGAACTACCTCACACACGGCCATCTGATTACAAACTAGACAGAGCCTGTGATATGGTGATCAGGCGCGTGATAAACACTTACCAGCAAATTACCTCGTAGTCAAACGCAAGCCTATCTTACAAGAGAAAAATAGAAAACATCTTTGCAGCTGGTAAAGCGTACAAATTGTTAGTTGTTTCGTATTTGCGCTTACATGACATTAATTAAAATACAAACGGGAAAAAAGGGTTTTTCGAAAACAAATTAATTAAAACACAACATAAATCAGTTATAAAGGCTCGTGGTTAAATCGGGAGCTGATAATGGGGACAAGAACTATGCACGGTAGAAATGGTTGCAATAAAAAGAAATCTATAAAATTATGCCCAAATACCAGTATAAAGAAACAGTGCTTCGCGTCCGCAAGATCGCCGCAAGATAAATTGTTCGCGCGACATGTTTATCGGGTTTATTCTCAGAAGGCGTGTTCTGTATCGGTTTCTTTATATCCTTCCGTCGTTTATCATCATTGTTGTCAGCGCTCTGCTAGCGGGGTGTACAGACGGGCGACCACTTGACGAACACGTGTAGACGGACGCGTGACCGTTATGCTACCTTTTCTATTGATCTCAAAATCGGTTCGATATTAAAAACTTCATAATTATTTGTTATTATGTTTATTTCAACATATTGTGTTTCAATCGATTATTCATTAAATTTGATGCGATTAACACGGAACATACATATGTACCTATATCTTTAATCGTGATTATATTCATAATAAAAGAATGCAAAATATATATAAATACACAATAGTAGAGTGTCTCAATATTGATATTCGTCAGTACTACACTAAAGCAGCGGTTATTGTCGGTTATTCTCGTCCGTCTGCAACGACAGTAGCCGCGCCGGCTGCTGCACGACTGCCTGTCTGTAACGTTTTGGGGCATAAAGATACGGTATTCGCGGATAATCCCGCCGAAATCATTTCTACATCTGTCAACGTTTCTGCTGCTCTGGTGTATTCACATTTATCTGTGTCTTTGTAGGTTCGTTAATGTTTCTTTTATGGATTCGTTTCTGTATCTGGACGCAAAACTATGTATATATAGTATCCGAATTACACTTTGGAGTTTTTTGAATAACTTCATAAATATTATCTAATCAAGTCCAAAAGTACATTCGAGCAACCCTTGCAGTAAACAGCCATCATACGAAAAACGACGGAAAACAGATTAAAGTGCTTTTCACAATATTTCTTTCAAAAAACCTCATGAAAGGGGAAAGAAAACTCACAAGTGGGTACAACGTCCTGAATTATTTTATATATTCTTGCTAAGAATTTGGGTTTTCTCGGTGGATTCTTAACGGATAATTTGGGACTGACCTGACCTGAGATAATTTAATGAGCCCACGGTATCTACTTAGCGTGGAGATGAAACCGACCCTACTAAGCACGATATTTGAATATGTTATAGAAAATCTCACCTTACATCATTATGTTACAGGCAGGTATAATAATGAATGAAAATAAAAGCAATAGGTCACTTTAGGAAATCTTTTTAATTATTGACATAATATAATTACTAGATAGGCTTCAGGGATATTTTATCCGATCATAACACTATTATAATCTACTGTAAAGTCGACAATAGAACAAGTTACAGGAATATGAACGAAAAGTGATTCACATATAAAATCCTCGTTATTTCAAGCTCACACAAAGTAGTAAGCACTGACTCCGGGTATTTTCATTGTTGTGGTAATCCGGCTAGCCACGCGTTGGGCGAACTGGAACATGATTATGAAATTGGCTAACTAGCGCAGTTTAAGTCCGTACCTGAAAAACATTACATACTAAATGTTTTTTACTTTGGCTAATATTTCCATTAATCCACCATGGACCTCATCATTATCATTATTATAATTACCATCATCATATTATATTTTTATTGTTGCTTTTTTATTATTGTAATTGTACATTACTCCGCCGCAAACAAAGCCCGTGACGAAACAAATTTTTCTTTCTTTCTTTATTTCATCACCATCGTATTCATCGTCTTCGTCGCAGTTGTTGTCATCATCTTCATCATCATTATTCACATCGTCGTCATAAGGTCTTTTCGTTACTGGATCCATTAAATTAACGGCCAAGATATCACAACGTAACCGACCAAATTTATAATCTGTGACAACATTACAGGTAAATTTTCAACAGTTTTCTGTTTTCTCTCACAATGTATTATATGATAATATAAATAAACTAAATAAACTACAAATGATTAGTTAGACTATTTATAGTTCTCACGTAATCGCGAAATAGCCTTATAGTAGGGGTTCCTCGGTAACCCACTTACCGTGTAGTAAGGTATTTGAAGATCAAGAGGCGACATTTTTAGAACATCCCCATTTTTCGTATCCATGTAGACCCCACGAGGCGCTGGGGTCTGACGTTTATAACGGTAATTAATTTCTATGTATAATTTTTTCATTTGATTCAAATACTTAGTTATTGTGAGACTAGTTTTTTAAAAGTGGCTTAAAAATATTCGATATTTTAATATATGTACATATGTGAGAAGAATCTGTAATTAATGTCTCATCATCTTAAGTTTTGATGATTGCGTTACAGATTGTTGATTGAGTGATGTGTTGAATCACTTACAGCTGTTACCAAATAGTAATATTACGTAAAAGTTAAGATTATAAAAGTTAAATTTGCTAAATAAATCCGCACAAAAACTTCGAAGTAACGTAAAAAATCGTCTACATAAAAATCACCGTCATTTTTCTGTTTCAATACAAGAGCTGTCGGGATAACATTGATCGATAAGCAACTCTCCTATCGACGAGTTGATAGCTACATTGATTAATTCGAAGGTATTTATAAGGATTGAAACTGTAGCTTTCATATATCAGCCAATAAAGTTTGAAACGCTATAACTAAGACAAATAAGAAAGTACTTTTTAAGTGTGTCTACGGTAGGAAAAGAAATATAGTAACATGAACATATTGAAATTAGTAGAACTTTAAACTAGTAAAACTTAGAAGAGTCGATTACGTCATATTCGTGTAAATATTTGTAATGCTGTTTTGTTTTCAGATAAAGAATGAAAAATGTCATTAATATTAAATAATAATTACGGATTTTGGGCTATAGTAGGCTAGTAATGCTCACGTTGATAATTTTGTGAAGACGATAATAAAGAATCTAGAAATGTACCTGGTCATTATCATCATCAATCCATTTACCATTCCACTGAGGGACGCTCTAATCTTTGCTGTCGCCACTGAAAAATACATTCTCGCAAATCAGCATTCTCTCAGTTAGCAATTGGTTTTAATTGTTATTAAATGTCAGTTCCAAAATCTTGTAATCTCGTCTCCGGGGGGGTCTTAAATCCTTTGGACAATTCAGTTACGGCAACTTTGCTGACTTGAGAATCTTGATGGAGTTTACGGACTCCACTAATATTCTGAAGTCGCAAAGGGTTCGCTGACCTTTCGACTTTTCGACTTTTGGTATTAGTGAAAAGTATAATAGTTGTAAATGCCCTCAAATTGCCAAAAAATTTTCCTAATTTGAAGTACTTTTTGAATGAATTTTCTTCGGTACACCTAAGCGTTGCCACACAAATTTGACCTCTAAACGACACAATTTCGTGCTTCCGTATCGCGTTATTTATTGTGAGGTGATGATGCTCGTTATGGATGTGGAATACAGCACGTGCTTCATAACGAGCGGCAAGACGAGTAAGTTACTGAAACAATCGAAGATTGATTACATTATGTTATGTAGTTACTACAATAGCCAGGATGACAGCGTTACCTTTGAAGATAATCTATAAAGTACTGGATAGATATCAGTGTACTTATCCGAAGACAATTTTAATTCAACGTTCATAAATGTTGACGCTTTGTATGTAAAACTTCATCCCTATTAATATTATAATTATGAATGTAAGTTTGTTTGTTACGTTATCACGCGAAAACTTCTTAACCGATCATCATAAAACTTCGTTCACATATTCTTGGAAGTTTTAGAAATAACATAGGTTACTTTTGAAGAAAAAAAATATTTTTTTAGCTTTTGTCCGCGACTTCGTCCGCGTGGAATAGTGACTTTGAGCAAAATTTTAATTTCCTAGAATACTTTTATTGCAAAGACACTATTCGACGCGGCCGAAGTCGCGGGCACAACTAGTAGAAATATAGTTTCAAATTCAAATTCTTCAAATTCAAATTGTTTTATTCATCATAAGGTACATACATACACTCAATGTTTGTCAGATGTCTCGTTACTAAATATAATAAGGATTCAGATTACTTTGGATAAACGTAGTCATGTGGAAATTATACATAAATATTCTTATTCGTTCCCACTCACTCCTTAGTAATACACGTACCTAAGATACCAAGAAACATCACACCTCGCGACGGCGGCGGCTCATTTGTCAAACAAATCCTGTTATATCTTTTTTCATGCAGCGACTGGGATAATTATACACTAAGTATAACATATACGAAAGGGTAAATCTATATATATATAGGAGATTTCCACGTATATACTCACTCATCACGATATCTCGGGAACCATAGGACTTAGA